>QWTY01037754.1:0-52909 GCA_008033365.1 Pseudorectes ferrugineus
TTTTTTTTAAAAAGCTCAGCATGCTTTTTGTAAACACAAATAATTTCTTTTTCAACCAGTTGTCAGCTATTGTTACCAATAAGCATTGTTCATTTCTCCCTCTCTTGTATACATATGACTATGTAGAGATTTGTGGGCTTATTAACAAGACAAAACATGTACTGCTTAAGCATAAAGTTGTGTATACACTGAAAATTGTTATCAAAAATGTTCCTGTAAATTCTTAATTGAAGTATTTTATGCTCTCTGTGCTCACGTCTTACAAGCATTTGAGCTAACAAGTTTTAGGATAAATAAGAAAGTTACTTAGAAGACCACTGTCAGGGAAAAAAGGGCATTTTTTGCTTTACATTGTGAATTGAAATATGTGTGCAAATTTGAGTAAAAAACAAATGGTAGCTTGAAAACAGGCAAGTACCCAAATTAAAACACTTGGTGCTATTTTGAGTTACTAAACAGAACAGAACTCAGTTTCAATTTTCACAGTATATCAGGGTAAACTATAAAAAAGGTGAAAAATTTTACATTGAAAACATTCAAGTATTGAAAATTTACCTGTCTTCTGTAGCCTATCAGCAAGAAGAGGTGATGCATTTCTCAAATGCACTGTTAGGAAGTATTTGCCTACTTATTTTCAGGAGGTGTTCTTGCAAATTTTCAAATGAAAAGAAATTGAGGTACCCAGAAAATTTAGCTGTGTTAGAGCCCAAGGTCTCATAAATTATATATATTATGCCATAAGACATTGCAAGAGATCTCAGGATAAAAACACATTGATGCTACTCTTTCACTGTGAACCAGTCAAAACATCAGACTAATGAAACTACATACTAAAAATGACCCAACACCTGTAAAATTACCTGCATACCTAATTTGGCATCTTCGTTCTAAATTTAAAGAACAGCTATTCCCTTAAAATATATCAGTGGGGTTGTTTTTTAAACTTAATTGCATGTTCTACTTGAAAGACACCATGTGCAAGCAGTCAGTTGAGTATAAATGGCAATTTCCCCAAACTTACATTGGCCGTTCCATAACTCTGCCTTCCTGATCTCAATCTTAACACCACCCCATTACACTCATTTTCTAAGAGATACCACTCAGGGCATCGGGTTTTGTGTATCTGATGATTGGAAACACAAAGCACAGCGTTCGAGTTGATTATGATGAACAGCTCAGTGTGGCAATTACAAAGCACTTATAAAATGCTAGTTAAGATCAGTCTTTCTTGGGTCACTGATCTGAAATGCTTCCAGGCATCGGGGAGGGGGGTAGATGAAACAATCTGGTTACAGTTACATTTGCAGAACAGATGTTGCAGTCTGCCTGACCAATCAAGCAAATGGTGAAGTGAATAGGAGCTGTATGTCTGGCAGAACCTCTCCCCCGGAGGATAAAGGAGTAGGATACAGCATCTTCAACATGCTCAAACATCATGCAAATGTGAGCAGAAGAGGCAAGAAAAGGGGATTTACATATTACCATCAAGTGTACCTGCAAACTGCTTGTCACCATTTCCTCGACTCCCGAACCTGGTGACTATTTTCCCATTTGGCTGGAAGATGAAGACACAGCATGCTTTATTGTCCACTACAATGATGTGTCCATTGCGATCCACTGAAACACCTTTAGGGCCCATGAGCTTTCCAGACCCAATTTTGGCCTAAAAGGGAAAACACAAAACAGGAAAATATGCTGGCATGATAGAAATTAGTTAGTACAGTTTGAAGATTGTATTACAGGCACACAGTAGAACCGAGAGGCATTTTTTTCATCAAAAGTTGGAAGTGATTGTTTTTATCAGCTCTTACTGTGTACTTTATAATTTTTTCTTCAGCTGAAAATAAAGTCTGCTTTCTGTATGTCTTTTCCAGACTGAAAAATCTGTCGCCTCAGTAACTGAGTACAAATATACAACTCCTAAGAAATATAATCATCAGATTTGTGTGACTTGATAAACTGCAGCACCTGTCAGAAGTGTCTGTATATCCAGCATTAGGGTACCAGCCGGATAGGCAGAGAAGCAGGAAGGACTTTTGTCTCCTACTGCATGCTATTCCTGAGTCCAACCACCACCTTGATGGACAGGGAAACATCTTTATCACTGCCTGCATCAAAGAAGTCAGAGTTCTTGGAGCATCAGGGCAGGGTGGGATGTAGGCTATGATGTATTCTGTTGCCTTTCTTGGGTTAGTAAGACACCAGCACCTTCTGAGTGCTCTTGGAAAGAATTTGAGCAGAGCTAAAGCTCAGGCTAACCTCTCTTATCTTCCACCAGATTCAACATGAGATTGCTTCACTTGCTGCTTAGACACATGAAGTCTCAGCTGAAAACTGCAAAGGAGAGAGGATCATGTTGCCAAACGGCAAATGAAGCAATCTTTGAAACACTAAACAAATCAAAGCTTGTTCCTGTCTTAGGTAAATGAAATTATTTCCATAATTTTAAATAGGCCTTGTGACTACCAAAACCATCTGCCAGCATAATCAGCAACAGGAGGGGAACTGTATACAATATTTCAATGGAAAACGTTCAGTGGAGATGAGATGGATCTCACAACAGTAAATTATTTGGAAAGGCTAGAGAGCTGTCAAATCCAAAAATGTAAGAAGCATTCTTTAGTAGGTTTAAAAAGAAGGGGTTCTAAAAAGAGGATCTAAGCATCGGAGCAAGCAGAAATTGAGATCAAGCCTTCAAAGAATCCATGAGCTACCTGGGCATACACCCAAGAAGACTCTAGGATCACCTCACAGTCCATTCCACATTTTTCCCCATTCAACTCTTTTTAAGGCAGAGATTCTAGAAACTGTTTTAATTTACATAAAATCAGTTGAGTTTTGACCTTTCAGTTAAAAAAGGCTGTAAATACCTAATTGTTTGCACTGGAATGGAGCAACTTGCATCCTGCTTTTAGCCATTTTTTAAAATCGATGGACAGATTTGAAAGCACTTATCCAGGTTTCAAGTCTGTACTGGACAGACAATCCGCCAAACAGGCTGTGTTGAAATTATGGATTCCAGAACTTTCAGATCCTGTAGTAACTTGTGAGAGACACATCCTGCAAACTGAGGTCCATATCTTGGTGAAGAACACACTTTTCTGTTTGCATTGGAATTTAAATGAAATATATACTGAGACGTTCATCTTATTTATGAAACCAGGCCATCTTTCACCTCACTGCCTTTGCAGCATGAGACACATCACTGCCTAGAAAAAGCAACGCTGCAAATCATAGAATCACTGAGGTTGGAAAAGACCTCTAAGATTGAGTCCAAGCATTAACCTAACACTGTCATGTTTACCATTAAACCAAGCCCCCAACTACCACATCTACTTCTGACTTCTCTGCCCCTCTCCCCTCCCTCCTGCAATTGGTGAGCAGCAGTGGGACAGATTACAAGGCATGGAGAAAATTTCTTGCCTAACTCATTTCTCTCATGTCCCTGACATTTTCAAAGCAAACAGAAGGAGCTCTCCTACCCTTAGTAAGTCCCATGCTCCTATTCCACAGTACATTCTCATAGGTGGGGTTGCAGGTAAAAATAGGAACGATCCTAAAATAAAGCTACCTGGGTTCCCTGAGGATGGCTGCTACCAAGCCACTACACAACCTTTTTCAGTCTCCAGTAAAGAAAATTCCAGGGAGTAAATCTTGTAGGTTCAAGACTATGCTTAGCCATCATGCAATGATCATGTGTCAGTTTTATGATCATGTGCATATACTGTTATAAATTGCAAAACATTTAGGCAAAATCTACCTAATTGAATCATGCTAAAATATCCCCAGGAAAAACTGTTAAAAATTATTTTGTGTTCACCAGGGGAAAGATATGAGCAGAGCTACAAAATGTATTCAGGTTTGCGTAACAACAAAGCAGCCAAACCATAAATCAGATGCAAATCTGCAGATGTATTTCCTTTGGCGTGATTAAATCATATTCCCCTCTTTCCTTTGGGATGCCCGCGTGGTTGTCTGCTTGAGCATTGCACCACCTCCTTACCATCTTTCCACGATTCCTATGGAAAATGACTCAGACTCATGAGTACAGTGTCTTCCTGCCCATATAAACACATATGGAAAAATATAATGAATAAATCACATACTACATTAATGGGCACTCAGTGCTGAGAAGAGTAATAAAAATCACTATTCTTGGGCCAGGTTTAAAATATAATTTGCAAGCAGCAATAAAGTATGCCCAGCTAGAGTTTGCAATGCTTTTTACTAAAAATCTGTTCCCAGTTTAGATGAAAATATGCTGATGACACATTACTGGATCTGGCTGAACATATTCTTTGTATATTTTTATTTCAGAAAGTTTCTTAGAACTATAGGTTTGATTATTTAGAACACAACATTATGAAACCCAGTCACTCCTGTTAAGTGTATGAATGGAAGTATTTTCAGGCTTTTTTTCCATTAGAAATGAATACAGTATAATGAATCATGTAAACCCTTAATACAAATAATGTGTTTAATTGAATTCAGTCAAGGACATTATGTCCCTTATTTTATAGGCTCTTAGGAATTTAGACTGGTTTTCAAACATGTGTTTATAAAGTCACCCTACCAGGCTGGAAAATATTCTACTGTGGGATATTCCTAGAGGTAAAAAAAAAAAAAAAAATCAGCTAGCCTATATAAAAATTTATGAAGACTTTTCCTATGTGGAAGTAAGAGTGTTAGGGCTTCAGTTTAACTTTACCAATCTTGTTGCTGTCTGAAAGGTTCAAGATTGTCAGCAATTAATTACAAACTTTCAATATACCATCTTTTTCTGTTTGAGAACTTCTCTAATAAGGAGATACAGCTTTGTCACACATTGCAATATCACACAATGAGTGGATTTATGATTCATGTGACTGTCAAAATTCAACTGTGACCGTTTAACCACACTACCTATTCCCATCTGAACATGCAACCAGCTTCAGACAGCTCTTTCCTTAATTCTTCTAGTGAGACAAAGAAAAAGAAATCTGACATATAAAATGTTTCCTTTCATCTTTTCCCACTTACCTAAACTTGATCTTAACTTGACTTGCAGAGGCCTGTTTGGTTGATAACAAGCTTACCATCTTATATACAACTTTTCAAGACTAGAAAGAAAACAACTCTCTTCTCAGAGGAACAGGAATCATTCTCTTGGCTCTGTTGTCCATTTCCTTCACTAGGTTTGAACACCACACTGGTGAGAAGCTGGTACAGCTGCTTCAGCATGCCCTCTCTCCTTAGCCTAGTGCTATATCTGCTGCAACAGTTTCCTTAAGCAATTTCAGAGTACTTGACAGAGGAAGCCAGCACTGTTATCTGCCTTTTACAAATGAAGAAAATAAAGGACTGGGAAGTGAAATGAAGATCACTAGTCACCCATGAGATCTGTAGCATAGCCAGAAACAGAAGCCCTGAATTCTAAGACCCAATCTGAGTCTTTATCATTTCCAGGACAATACAGCCTTTCATGTGAAGAAGCTCGTGTTTTGGTGCAACCTCAGATTAGTTTGTCCGCCTCTGCATTATGTAAGTTTTACAGCCTTGAGAAAACACAGCTCTATCTTTCTTGCTGCCAGCAACTGAGGAAGGTGACACTTTTCTGCCTGGCAGTGGAGGTTGCCAAGGGGAGTCAGTCCAGTGCTGTAATCAGGGAGATGCCTGGGCCTGGCTCCAGGGAAATTTGCCTTATGGCTCACATGACTATTAAAACTCCACTAAGGGAGAGTAAGTGTAAGTAAATACAAAGGGGACAATATAAAAAACAGGTAGATTAAGCTCAAAACAGCCCCCTGATATTGCTGAGTTAACAAGTAGCAGGCCACCTGCATCAGAGGTCTTACACAACGACTTGCAGGCACAGTCCTTTGAAGGCAAATGCCATTATCCCTTTCTCTCTCTCTCTGTTGCCTTAGCAAGCGCTGCCCAATTTAATCTGACAAGGCCCCTGTAAGAATTACCACTGCCAACACACAAGAAATTAAAAGGTTTTGCCCAGATTCCCACAGGCTAGATCTGTTATATCTACGTTTTGTGCTTCCAAAATATTTTATTTAACCCCATCATAGAATAATATCCTGAGTTGGAAGGGACCCACAAGGCTCATCGAGTCTAACTCCTGGTCCTGCACCATCATGCCCAATACAAGCCCCATCCCTTCATGGCACTGACTGTCCCCCATATCACAGCCTCACCCTCGGCGGACATGGCCTCCCAACCCTGTGTGTGTTCCCCCACAGTTCCCCCAGGCTCTGTGCTCACCCCACCTGCACCCCTCCTCCCCAGCACAGCTGTCCAGCTGCACTGTGCAGTACAGGATCCCCTGAACCAGTGCTGCACCAATACAGGACCCCCTACTCCCAGGACAGCTCCTCAGTGTGGCTCTGTGCCCAGTGCCCATCCCTGTCTCCACCCCAATGCTCCCCCCTGCCTCGCTCCTGCTCTGCCCACGCACATGCTCTGCCACCTGCCCTGCACATCTATGCTTATGCCTACCCTCTGTATAAAAAAATACTTCTACAAACATTTATTTTTCCTCTCATAAATATGGCTTATTGCATTCAATCTAAAAATAGTATTTTATATCACTGATGTTTCATCTCTCATTTAAACAGTCTAGTCCCAAGAACTATGAAGTCCGATGCATTAATTTGTATTAATCATACAAACATTGCCAACATTACATAGCTTTTGCAATCCAGCAAAAACATTGACTGAAAACAAAGCTAGGTTTCCCATCAGAGGAACTACATTGATAATTCATTTCTTTCAATACCTGTCTCCCTGCTGGTAGTATATTGCACATAGGGTCCTGCCTTCTCCAGAGTTTTTTCCTCCAGAGCTGGCACCATCCAAAATGCTGGATTTACAGCATATCTTAAGGAGGAAGGAAAACAAGCCCTCCATGCTCTGTGTCCAGATCAAGCCAGTTCACATTAAAGATGTTAATAATTATTTAAAACACACTTAGGATACTCAGAGTATTTGGATTCTTAACTAAATTACATCTTTCTTTGGGTTTGTGTTGGTGTTTTCATTTCATTTAAGGACTTCAGCCAAAACCAAGGTTTTCCTGTGTAGCTGTACATTTTCAAAATTACTTGACAAATAAAATCACATTCTCTCTGCAACTGCAAGTAATTTGTATTTTTTTAACACTTGTATTACATTTTGTATTGTTTTATTTTAGCTCGAAGCCTATACATGATCTGGATACTTCTAAAAGCATGCACACCTGTTTCTCAGATGGAGGTCACTGAGGACTATGTAAACACAATTGCCTATTTGCATTTGTCACTTTGCAAAGACTGTTCAGAGGAAGGCCATTTCTTGCTGCACACGAGTAGCTCAGAACCTGAGCTTTTTGGTCATTATGCTGCCAGAAAATTAGCCAAACAGGTAATTTCTCTCCAATGCAGGACTCCAGAACTAAGAACCTAGGGCACAAATTTCCCTGCAGGTCCATTATCCCAATGAGTGAGTACTGCTAACCACTGCCAGAGGTGGCTCACTCTAGTGTGCATCACCAGACTTGCTGACATGCATTCAGAGAACAGCACCAAATGGAGGCAACCTTTAATTCTCTCTGGAACTGCACCTGAACCCAAGCGAAATAAATATTGCAGCTTGGAAATCATTAATGTAGTGTAGTAGCTGCTGTCTTATTTTACTCCCATTACAGGGATCAGAGTTGCTATAAAAATATGAGGTGTGCTTTCCTCAGAATTTCTGATTTCTGAAACCTACAACAACATTACTGTCTTTCAGTTTTTTCAGTGCACAACACACCACCTAAAAGTCTATGCTGTAGCACTGGAACAACACCCTGGGTTACCTTTCCTTGCTTTTATTACCAACAGGATCATACATGAATTATACACTTTATTTGCTGAGAAGTATGGAACAAAAGAGGAAGTCATCATCAGTCTGCTACCTTCTTTTTCTCCTCCACATGTCACTGAAGAGCTTCATGTACTCCCTGTAAGATTTTGTGTTTGTCTGCGTGCATACATATACCTGCACACACCCTTCTGTACAGAGTACTAATGATGTGAAGGTTGTTGAGCTAGTCCAGCTAGCCTTGCTGGCACTTGCTATGATCGACCATAAGTTATAGAAAGGCATCTAAGCACCCAGTATGGAACACGTTGTCTCTGCTTGGTGTAACATTAGCATTACTGCTGTGATCTCCTCCTATTAATTATTGGATGTGTCTGTGTCAGGGGTTTCCTCATCACAACAATGGAATTTAGACTAAGTTACAGCCAAACTATGTAGTTCCTTGAAAAACAATGTTACTTTGCATTCCTTTGTAAGACAGAGAAAGCTCAAGAGACTTAACATCGTAGATCATACCTTAAATTTTCCATCTGATGAGAATATGCTAACCCATTTGTTATCGTAGTCTGCAATAATGATGTCACCGCTGGGATGCACGGCCACTCCTGTTGGCCGCTGCAACTGGCCAGGAGACCTTCCTCGTATGCCAAAACGGCTTTTGAACTGACCATCATTGGAAAATATCTGTAAGAGAAAACATGAATTTTAAAATTATGTCCACATCTGACCATCACCTATTTCCTGAAGCTTAGATTTCAGCAAGTCACTAATGAACACAATAGCCAGGGAGAGAGCTGGAAACATGAACCACTTTTACACAGTCCATATTTGAAAGTGATATGTCTAATTTAAGAAGAAGCTTCCATCTGGACCCTAATTTCAAAAAAAAAGAAATTCTCTGCACTTACATTGCACTGTTTCTTCAGTGATATCGAAGTACTTCACAAACATTAGTGAATTAAGCTTCACAACATCTCTCTCAGGTGGGAGGGGATGGTATTATTCCCCTACTAGAAATGAGGAAACTGAGGCACTGAGTGACTCGGCCACAGTAAAACACTAAGTCTGTAGAAAACATAGGAATATGTCCACTGGTTGTGTCCCCAAGCCAGGTAACTAGACACTGAAGTTCCTCTGAAGTGACTGCAAATTATGAAGCATGAGGGTGCTGATGAATATTTGACTCTCCCTTTGAAAAGGCCTGGAAATGCGTTCTCATGGCATGTGGCTTGCTGGTTCTCACATACAAGAACAATCCACATGCTGCTGCCGTGTTCATTGCTACCACATGGGCAGCCTGGAGAGTGATGACAAATTGTTAATGGTAAAAAAGATACATCGCAAGCAAAAGAAAAAATACAGCTTGATTTTCACACAGGTTACAGAAACCAAGAAATTATGGGTGTCAGGGTGCTACCACAGAAAAGATTTGAACATGATATCAGAAAGAGAAGTCAATTAAATAGACTGAAAGCCACTTGAAAATTACATCTATGTGTTTATTTTTCTATTTGTACTTCCTTAAGAAATTATATTTGTGGCACCTTGCCCTAGATTTATATTTGAAAACATGAGAGAGATAAAATTTACAATGTAAAATTATATTTGCAAAAAGGCATTTTTCCAGATTATTCCACAACTTATTTTTTCATCCATTGCCAAAAATCATAAGGAATGGGAATAAACTCTGATTATATACTAGATATAGTATAGATCTGAAAAAGATAGCTGCAGGTCAAGAAGGTGGAATGTTAATGGGTGATAAGTTGAGCTTCCCTTGTATTTTCTGTATGTGCCTGAACTGTACAAAATGTGTCTTTCTGGGCCTACAAAACAGGCAGAGGTGTGGGGGCAAGGACAAGAACACTGAAAGTGGCATATCCTCATACCTGCACACACTGGTTGTTACTGTCTGCTATTAATATTTTTCCATTTGTAGATGCAGCTACACCTTGAAGATTTGTAAATTCCCCTTTGTTTCTTCCTTTGGTGCCTAAAATTGAACACAAAGCACATAAGAAATCAGGTTAGACAGGACTAATCAGTTAGGACCCAAATGCCAACACATGTGATTATTATGTTTCTGATCAAAGGATTTCTATTTTGAAGAGTTCTTCTCACTGCTACAACTTCAAAGAACCCTCTCAGTAACAGAGACACAATTCTACCTACAAGCAGGGATTGTTCAAGGGACTGTTCTCACTCTTCAGCACGTGTGTCACCCAAGCCTCCATCAACATTAATTGCCTCTTTGGCCTTCATAAATCAGTGTTCACAAATTGCCTCTTGTATGAGGGAAGTAGTAAAAGGTTTTTACATAAGTGATGGACTTCTTTTAAACTGCAGATTTTTATTCTACTGAAAAGGCAATTAAAGGGGCAGTACATGGGAACATACAGACAGAGGCTAAGGTAAGAACTTGGACAGATGACACGGTACCATTAGCTAAGTCTCCTCAGTGAAATCACAAAGCTGGGATAAAACATATCACTTTGGATGGGGCCATTTCAAGACAGGGAAGTTTCCTATTCCCTCATATACAGTTTTCAGTCATAGGCTTCAAAAATACCCTAAGCAGGGAAATTCAGATGAAGAACTAGCTTTGAACAAATGGGATTTGTGGACCAATGAAGACCAACACCTGGAGACTGAATGCTTCTGGAGACACCTTGGATTGTTCTAATAAAGAAGTGTCCACACACAGAAGTCTCATTTTAACCCAGGATAAATGCACTAGTGATTTACATAGAACTGTAAGTCTTTTACCCAGTAGCTTAAGGTGATCAGGAGTTGTAAAATGTCAATTTTTCACAGAAGTTCATCAAGTGTAGGTGGCTTATTACTTAGATGTTTGTTCTGAGATGTTCCAAGGAGCATCACAGAGCAAACTGATGCCTTTAAAAGATGAGCCCTGAAGTGGCTGGTCCAAATTACACCTGGAACACAGGAACAGGATCCAAATTTCCTGATTTGTTTGTAAAGGAGGCTCAGGGGTCTTTAAAAAAGACTGCAGTTATGATCTTGGACTCCAAGGTTATTCATAATAAATGAAGGAATTCTGAAACACAACCAAAAAACCCCACCAAACAACCACCAACTCTATAAGCTGTTCTTTCCAAGATTTGGATGCAGCGCTGTTTTTCTTGGTGAAATATTTTTACAAGCATTCACTGGCTGTGTATCTGACATTAATTGGTTCCAATATATGGTTTTAACTGAAAAACTTGTATTTCATTTTAGTTAGTCCAAAATATCCCAGAGCTCAGTGATTAAAACTGTTCTGACTGTGAAGCCTAATATAAGACATACATATCAGCTCTAATTTGTATTTAGCTTTCATCAGGGATGTGCATGCTTGTAACAACCCTTCTTTCTTCTGTGGTGATGGCTGTGGGATGCATATTTCCTGTCACTGGCTAACAAGTAACATTTAATTTCTCTGCACTCAGTACTGCAAGAATGTCCCTTTGTTTCATGATTTATTTTCTTCAACTCCATCTGCTTCATCCTCTAAACAAGGCAAATGCTTCTCAGTTTTTGTACTGCAAGGGAAAAGTACATATTTAGGGAATAGTGAGTTACATACCAATTACATTACCCATACTTGAGCCATTTCTGTTTATTCTTTTAATAAGCAGTGCCTGAGGGATGCATGCAGCAATTTTTTTCTACCATATGCTAATGATAAGTTTCCTTTTTGCTTCTTAGCCAAAGAGAATGGATGAAAAGGGAGAAACATTCCTTTTACTACTGCGAGTAAAGGGAAAACATTTGTTAGAAAAGAGGAGGCATAAGCTAGAGCATCTGGAACTCACTAGTACAAACTTTATGGAATGTATGCTCTTTAGCCTTAGAAAAATGTTCTTGAAAGTCAAGGAATTTTGTTTTTAAAGATATGAGAGACCTATCTAAAAAGTTACTCAGAGTGTTCTTCAGTGGAACCTTGTAAATATACATCAAAGGAAAAACTGAAGAAATTGCCCAGGAATGCCATAGTCACGTTTCACAATAAGTTTAAGAAATAGCAATTTATTAGCACAGTGTGCAGATGAAATTCAGCTCCATGCAGTGTCCTTGTACCTAGCACTTTGCAGCTATTAAATCTATCACCCAGGTCCTAATTTGCATACAGGCCTTTATAGTCCCCTTTGCAATGGCAGAAATTCCTCTGCAGAATTCCTCTGCAGAAGAAAGCTTATTTCCTAATGTATGTTCAAGAGGAAATCAGATAACTTTGAACTTTCCATTTTGAATAATTCACTACGCCAGCAAAGATCTGAAGCCAAGCGCAAGCACTTCAGAGGATGAGAGGAAAGCCTGTAGGAAAGCATGTCAGCCTCTGGAAAAGCAGGCTTTTGCAACTGACTCTGCAATACCAAAGGATGTTAGCTCCCCTCCGTAAGCAGAAATTCCTTCCTTATGAACATGTCTGCCTAAGAGAGAGTCTTCAGCAAATCTCTTACTGCAAGATACTACCCCTCTGTATCAAGGCACTTCATGCTTTGTCTTCTCTCCATCATGGGCAGTCTCCCATCTCTCCTTAGCCTAGGGAGGCACCAACATTTCAATTCCACAGGGCTGGAACCAGTGGGAGCCTCATTCCAGTGTTTCCCAAGCAGCCTGGTTAAGAGATGAAAGCCTGCATCTTTTGTGCCCTTCGTTGTCCAGCTTTATCTCCCTCCTGTTCTGAGCTACTGCAGGGCACAAAGGAGGAAAAGACAGATATTTTACTGCAAGCTGCTGGGGACTGGGAGAAAACAGGAGAGATTTCAAAAGGGGAAGGATGAACAGAGTTATTGGGAAGCAGATCTGTGGCCTGCGGACTATCTCCTTTCATACCATCTTTGTATACAGATAATAATCAGATTTGTTTTAGCCCTATCTAATTCCTTCTGGTATTACTGAGCATAGCCTGCACAAACCAATTAATTTAGCTTTCAACAAAGAAAGTATGCATTTTCTGCTCAAGACGATTCTAGCACACATAAAATGCTTCATAATTTCAATCTTCTACTCTTGCACAATAGAGGGCATACTGAATCTCACCAAAAAGAAGGAAAAAAAAAATCTAAAAGCCCGTTAACAATCACAGGAGATGTTAAAAATTACGTCATGTAACTGTAGTAAGAATCTGCTCTTCAAGCCCTGGGAATCTGAACAAACATGTATAATGTATATTTTTGATGCTCATAGTAAGAGAAGGAGTGTTTTTTGCTTTTTAGGTTTTACTAATATGAATAATAACCCCCCTGCTTGCTAACCTAGATTCCACAGCTTCCTAAAACACAAAGAAAAAACATGTCACTGCCTCCAGCAGGAAAGGAATAGATTCAGAGAGACAAAATCAAACTGCAGAAATATTACAGATTATTGGGAAGACTTTAGAGGTTGTGAGTGGCCATAACCTGTTGTGTGGATACCATTTCCTTCCTGCCTACAGCACTTCAAATAATTCTTCTTGGACTCTTTCCCATGTGGTACGGAAAAAAAAAGGTAAAACTAAACAGTGTGCAAAGGTCTACATACATACTGCATAGACAGGCATCAAGGAGTTTTCTTGTTTCCCAGCTTCCTTTCTTTTTTCCTCAGAGTGCCAAAAGATATTTAGCCAAATCTTACACATTATGAGGATGTGATGCCCCCTCTCATAATAGATGCAGCTGAAACAGAAGTCTCTGTAGTAAAACTGCACTGAATTGTTAACCCTATGTGCTTAGTAAAAAGAAATGTCAGTCTCTCTAATCCAAGTTCTCATGTAACTCTAAGTTTTAAAATCAGTCAGTTTGTTGGTTGAACGCACACTGTTTGTAACCTTTAAAGAGGAATGAATAATTCAGTAGGAACTCTGGCAGATATGCCCACACACTGTTGGTAGTGAAGATGGACTGATTTGTGTTAATTTGCTTTACACAGCATCTGTCCCTAAAAGCTTGGCCAAGACCACCCCCAAGCCCTGTTGTGCAGCAGAGCCCCTGTCACCACAGACAGGTATGCACAAACCTAGGGGTAGGTGCACCTCAGAAGTTCTTTGCTGGCACAGCAGCCAAACCTCGAATAACAAGAGTCAAATCCGGGCCAGGTCTCTGTCATCAGCACATCAGAACTGTGCTGGGGACTTTGCCAGCAATGTGATATCAAGAGTTCTTCCCCCCATCCAATACAGGTATGACTGCAATGCAATGCAATGTAGGCCTGGCAAAATTCCACACTGGCCATCACAAACCCATAGAGTTCACGACGAGCATCAGAGGGATTTGAGCTCATAAACTGGAAAAGGAAATTATTTTTTCCCATTACTAGACACTCCTAGTTCTACAGCAGGGAGGCTGGATCAGATGACCCACTGTGGTCCCTTCCAACCCTATTTCTTTTGTGATTCTGTGAAACACCCAATCAAGAATACCTTTGCTCCCTCTAAGCCTGCTTTTTAAACTGCACTAAAGCTATTATTACATAGGCCTCATTTGTAAGGGTTTATGTGGAGTAAATTAACAGTAAGTCTCCTATTTGCTTTCAGCATTGATAGCAGACCAGAAGATGATATTCACACCTAGTAAGGAGGCTGACAGAAGTTCTGTTAAATGCACTATTTTTTTTTTTTACATGTTAACGCACCAGCTAAACTTAGATGCTCAGTTACATGACTGAACAGACAACTTAACAGTCTGAGGAAAAGGAAAATTGGAAAATTGAACTTTCTAAGAGAGGGCCAACTCTCCATCTGGCTGTATCTGATGCCAATTCCAAATATAAATAAATGAAGAGAAAAAAGCAGTTCAAGTGGGAAAAAGCACCACTACTGCTAAATGGTGTCAAAGAACCCAGTCACGAAAAGTGCCAGGAGAGAAAAAATACCAAGGAACACAGAGCAGCATGGCAGAGCTAGAACACAAGATGGGGTCCTGGATGGAGCAGCTGATGACAACCATGTCTCTTAACCCTTCTTTGAAGGACATGGAAGAGATTTACCAGGGAAGGTGGAAGTGGCTGATGCTGTGAACACCCCTCACCTCTGCTCAGCATGGGTCTAAGGCACAAAAGCAGCGTAATGAAAGAACTTCCCTCTCACTTTAGTGCTTCCTACTAGTTATAGAGGTAGGAAAACCATTGGGCAACAATTATTTTCTAGATATCATAAGAACATTCTTGTTTTCATTTGTATAGACTAAGGGCATGCTACACAGATATTGCATGGACACACTCTTAGAGATTACACTTGTTTAAAAAAAATAATAGGTTGAGGATATAAATTATTGAGAGAGAAAAAGAGGATGCAAGAAATACTCTGCTCTTGTAAATAATGAATTACACAAATCTATGAACGTGTAGTCAATAATTTGACCTTGGAATGTCTGAAGAGAACCACATGCCGTTTTAAAAGCCACTAATAACACAGAATTGGCAGAAGATACAATGCACACATCCCCTTGAACAAAATGTACTAATGTTGCATTAATGCTATCTCTTGTTAATACTAGCAGGAGAACAATCCCCTGCTAGCAGCTGATCAATTTACTTGTGCATAAAAGCCCATACATCAGCATACATACAATAGCACACTCCATATACTTGGATGCCCAGAGGAATATTACAGTGTGATTCTCCAACACAGCTGTATGAGCTTCTGGCAGCCCAAATAGAAGATTTATCTTGCCCATTTTAAAATACAAATGCAGATTTGGCCAGGGCCATTGGAGGAATTCAACAGTGGGTTCAAAACAGAGATACACAGTTGTGTTGGAGAACAGTGATACACTTTACATTACCTCATCAACAAATGAATCAAACCTTAACTTTTCAAAGTGAGCTGAAACTGGAAGTAAATGAACTCCATGAAGGCAATCCTTGTGAAAATGTCAGAAGTTTTACCTGTCTCAATAAAATTTTGCATAATTTGGAAGAGTGTAAAACCCTAGAGCATTACAGCTGTGACCTTTCAGACAACGCATACATAAGCCCACAGAAGCCCAGAGGAACATCTCTATATAGGGTCATTCTGTGAAATGCGTGGCTGAAAACTGAACATGAAATATGACTCTCAGCTCTGTTTTTTCTATAAAATAGTGATCCATATATCCCAAATGTGGATACTCCGAGAGGTTTCATGGAGCAAAAGTTCTGAGACACGCATAGCTCTTGCTCTAATGAAATACATCTTCCTTTTTTGAGTGGTGAAGAAAGGGAGAAGATAGAACTCAAAAATAAAGCACATGGTCATGGTTGCATTACGACAGAACTAAAAGGCTCTGCACTTCTGGGAAAACATTTAAGACTTCTAGAATTTATGGTGTGTTGGAGAGAGTAGTTTTAAAAAAAAAAAAAAATCTAACAAACAACACTACTACCAGCAAAAACCAAACCAGAACCATACCACTATTTGGTAGTCAAGCCGGAAACTGCTCACTAGAAGTAAGGGATACAGAAGCAGAAATTACAAGCTGAATTACTTTAATCCATACCAAAAGCTTTGTAATAAGAGTATTAACAATTTTTAAAATACCCCAAATCAAATGTATCCATTTGTCAACCAAAATCCCAATTAAATATTTGCTGCAAACTATTTTTCAAGTGTGTACTTCCAAAATTTACACATAAACAAAAGTCAAGAGGCCTAATGGTATTATCAGGTTGCTCTACTTACAGCTTTAGCTTTACAATAACTAAACTTTTTCATTCAGTTTCCGTGAACTGTTTTTAAGTATGTCAACAGGCAGCCAAGTCACCTACCTATTCTGAAGATCAAATCATCTTCAATGGGATTCTCTTTTCTTTTGCCAGTGCTGTACATGCTTGCAGGTCTTTTCACAGCTTTCTGCTTCACATGACCGCTGCCAGGAGATTTAACACGCCTCTTAACCCCTTCAGTGGTAGGGGACACATCTGCTGACCTGACCACTTTAAGTTTGAACGGGCTGCCCTTGATATGTTGATCATAAAGTCTCAGTGACAAAGTGAAGTCCCCTTCTTTCTGAACAGTATACAAAAATTCGTAAGTGCCGTTTTTGTTGTCAAGTATTTCTCCATCCGCTACACTCCCATCAGGCGTGCTCAGTTCAGCAGTGAGGTAAGCATTCCCAGATTTACAGAGCTCCCCATCTTTGTCCTTGGTTGTGATGGTAACGGACATGGGCTGTCCGATCACCGTCTGCCTCAGTCCCTCACCGGTGGCAACTGTTTCAGAGGCAACAGCATTGGTGGTTAAAATAGTCCCCAGATTGTGAATGGACTTCTTCAGGCCTTCTGTTTCCACTATGAAGTCCAACTGATCGTTTTCACGGGGCTGCAGTGGGAAGTCCCGCTCGGCCAGTTCGTTCAGCTTGTCACTCATTTGCTTCTTCACCAGCAGCACTTCGGTTTCGGTGCCGTGGTTGAGGGCTTGCGCTGTAAAGTTGCTGCAGCTTTTAATGCTTTCCTGTCCTTCCAGCAAGGTATCCAGCTGTGTCTGGAGGACCTGTGTGCATTACCAAACACCAGATTAGCATCATGTTACAAGACCTATCCTAGGAAGATGTAGCATCTAAAGGTCTTTGTAGGAACCAAATTTATGTCTTATTTTAGAGTTTAGAATTTAAACCTTCATTTTAGAAGAAGTACCCCACTAATCACCAACCTGTATTTGGAATATAATGCTGCAACACAAAAAAAATAACCTAGTTTGGGTATTCAAGACTTTACAGATCCACTGGCACACTAGACTGAATTATTGTCCCACCTGTCCTGTCTTGTCTTTTTTTTTTTTTTTTTTTTTTTTTAGCAAAAACCCAGCAACAAATGTAGAACCTTGAACCCTGCTCCATTTAACTCTCAGCAGTCACAGTTAATGAGATAGTTACTGGAACTGAGTTGTGTTCACAGATGCTGAGATATTTTGGAGTCATGAGGGCCATTAATAAGAGAGGCTGCAAGAAACTTCTTGACACTGTTTCTTCAGAGCCAAGGGAATCTGTGGGAGATGGACAAGAAGGCCTCAAGACCTGGATGCACATCCATCCTGAGTAAAAGTGGGATTCCTGAACCAAGTAAGTGAAGAAAGGAAAAATCTTCCTAGCAGAAGGTAAATTGATTCCTCACTTCCAGCAGGCAAGAAAGCAAAACATACAGAATGAGTTGTGGATAGTGGAAAGAGTTGGATTGAGTAGCCTGAAATTTTGGTGGGCAGCAAGTAGCCACTCCATATTTAAGACTATGAAAGAGCTTCTATTATAGGGTCAGTTCTGGCCCTCAGCCTAAAATCCTTAAAACAGTATTGACCTCAAAATTGTTAGGTGTGGGCTGGGAGCAGGGCTAACTTTTTTTTTTTAAAACCAATTTTGCAATGAATTGGAAAAAGGATCCCTGAATTATAACAACCTAGCAGAGACATTCATGATAGTCAAGAAAATATTGCAGTTACCCCCACAGTATCCACTGATCAAATCCCCAAACGAAGGTACCCAGTCACACGCTTGGTATGTTTTTCCTACAGAGGAGAGCCAGGGCACAGACATGACTGTGGATTAGAGAAGTTATTTTGTTGACCATCACTGTAAAGTAAATATTTTTGAAACATTTCAATTGATGCAAAGTAAACTTAGAGACTGGATGTATTTATTGCTATGAAATACTCTTCCCTTGCTAAGACACACTATGTAATGACACTGGATTCTAAAGGCATTTTTTTCTGAATTTTCCAAAGCCTTAAGCTTTTCATCCACTGGAGAAAATCCAGGCTCACGTGTTACTGACATGGGAAAGCGATAACAACACAAAATCTTTTGCAATCAAAACAGAATGAACAAATTTCAAGACTACACTGAAATTTTAAGTCATCTGCTTTTCTAGGCATACAGAAACTTCTCAGGATGCAATACAAGGCATTTCTAATTTGTTTGGTCTTTATTCAAGGACATAAGTAGTTAAAGAGAGAGCATAGCTAAGAAGGTCCCAGGATGACAAAACCCCATATGCTTCAGAGAACAGGTCACAAACTAAAAGAAAGACAATTTGCAGCTATGTTTTAAAATCAATACTTTCTTAAGACAGTTTTCTTTCATTACAAAAATGGAAAATATTAAATCCTAACATAAATAATTATTTAAAATGTACATAGAGTATTTTACATCTTACACTCTTTCAGGCCATTGGACAACAAACTGAATTGCCAACTTTTTTTTAGTAAAGTGTAGCTCTTTTATTGTTACATTTTTTAAAAGCATATGATCACAATAATTGATGATTTGGGTTTGATTTATTTTGCAGGACTACTGTGCATTCAAAATTAAAATCCAATTTCAATTGGGTTTTTTTATACAAACAGGGTAGATGCCTCTTTTACTGCTTATGTGCAACTTCATAAAAATTTGATTCTCTAATGCTCAAAATAGTTATTAAATGATTTTAAATCTCTTTAAGCAACAATAAGATAATTTAACATCATATTCTATTTTGTGTAGACTTTGTACACACACCGAGTATATTTGCTTGCTGTGGAAGTAAGTGTGACATCTTGAATACTTCGTGACATCATGAATACATTTAGATGAACCTGGGATCTAAGTACAAATTATTGATGCTAAAACTTCTCTAAGCTGCTGCTTAGCTCTGGAGATGACTAAATTCTGTGCCCCAACGGTTTCGGGCTCCCTATGTTCCTAAAAGTACGTATCTTGTGCACATGTTAGAATTCCTCCATTTCCACAGGCTCAGCAGTTCAATACCTTTCTAATGATGTTTTCAAGCCTATTCTAGATCCAGGAATGCAGCATTCCTCCACTTCAGACATCTGGAGATGCTCAAGCTGCTTGGTAATGGCACTCTTGAAACTCCAGTTGTTGATGCTATTTCCTTTTAAAAGCTACTTTCAGGGAAGAAATCTTTCTTTATAAAGCAGAGAGCTGATGCCCAGAAAATAAGGACTAAATTCTTTCATTTTCCTGATTCAGACCTAATAACCCTCAACAAAATCTCTACCCATCAGGCTACAGGCTTTGCTTTGTAGAAGTACAGGTTTCTGTTTTCTTCCTCTGAAGCTTAGTCTACAATATTACGGGGAAAACACCCAGATTCAATCATCCAGATAGGAAGTAAAAGAGTGAATACAGTTCTGCAATCTGTTACTCTCTTTATTCCCTCAAGAAAGTGAGATGTCCCTCCAATCTTTTTGTATTCCAACTGGTGACATCTAACATGAAATATGTTACCAAGCACTGGAAAGGAAAACAGTGCTTTGAAGCAAAACAGGCAGCCTTACTCAGTTCTTCAGGACAAACTGTTTGGCCTGTATCTTCATGCTCATCTTATAAGGCTGGGCACCCACAAGCGAGGCTCTGCTGCACTTGATTTCAGGAAAACAAAGTTCTCTGGATCTCAGACACAATTTATCAAACTGGCGTCCTGCATCATTTGTAAAAACTGGCTGATTAAATTAGCAGCTTTTCATTGAAACAAAACATGCATCTTACTTTGTGTTTAAGGCCATAATTCACTTCCAACTCCATGAGCAGCACGCTCTTTCGCACATTTAAAGTCTTCTGGAGTTCATCAAAAGTGGAATGAATGTCATCTACGATGCTAGCCTTTTGATTGGTTAACTGGTGTATGATTTCAGATATAAAATGAAGTGCTGAGTCAATCTCCGGAAGCCTGAGGGAGGAATTAAATTACAAAGATTGCTGTTTCAAAAGTCATTAAACATTGGCCCTTGCCCTGGTATCTTTTGATTAAACCCTCTCATCAGCAGGCTGTCTTTAAATTTGGTCATTTCCCAGAAGTAAGTTCATTCCTTTTATACTTTTATAACCACACAGTGGGTCTGGTCTGATAAAATAAGGCTAAGCCACAGTCCTCCCCTGTGCAAATCCATTAGACTTTCGGCATTACCAACAGTGAGGCCTTGGATTCTCTGGACTTTATGCTGGATATCTACTCATGAAGATATAACTAGATCTACCCCACTTTTTCTTTTTTTTTAACCCTTTTTGCCACCATAGTGTTTGTACCAGTCTTTTTAACACCCAGTATTATTTATTTAGCTATCATTAAATTAGTGACTGGATAGTAGTTTCTTCCTTAGCATTTTATGCCCCTTCTTTGGAGGACACCTGCATTTCTAATGGCCTCTGTTTTGTGAAAGACAGATAGGAATATTTTGCTCTTTTTGCTAATCCCTCAGTACATCCCACTCAATGGATTTTTTGTCCTTATGCTAGCTGCACTATCCTTGTTTCCTAGGTAAATACCCATGGCACCAGCACATTAAAACATCTGCCCCAGTTAGCACAGGAAGCCAGTGATAAAACTGAAAATGGAAAATAGTCAGTGGAGTCTCCATACCTTTTGTTGACAGCATCCAATTGGACTTGGAGGGAAGCCTTGTGTTGCTCCACCACATCCTTGAGCGGTACCGTGGGATGCTCTGCGTGTTCTCCCTCTGTGCACTCCCGGCACATGGCTGTCTCACAGGACTGGCAGTAAAACTCCATCACCTGGAAAAGTGCACAACTCTACACTCAAACATGGCAGCAGTAACATAACTCAAAGCACATCTTACTGAGTCTTGAACTCATTTATTAGCCAAGCCCTGAGACAAAGCTGCTGTTTTCTTATGCACCAATAATTTACTGCCTAAAAGATGGGTGTTACTCTTACATATTTTATATTAAAATGCTCCTTTAAAGCATTTTATTCTATCATAAAGTGTCAGAACAGCAGCCTGTGAACAATGCTGGACTTAATTGCTGGTCCTAATATCATCTTTATACTGTGTAATAGTAAGTTTTGGTGTCTCTCTTACATACTCCATGAAACAACTCAAAAAACCAGGCATTCAACTACCCTCACTAACTCAATCCTTAGTCTTCCCATAGGATCTCCTAAAGAAAATGTAAACTTAGGCTGTTTTTCAGAACAGGGCCACCCTTGGAACACAAACTCAACGGAAATCACCAAACAGCATGTTTATTTGTTAGAGGAAAGCACCCTAAATGAACCAATGCGCTGCAGGGAAAAATCTCCATATCCCATTACTAATCCCTTAAATCCATTAAAACCTCATATCTGAGATTGTAATAGGAGTGCTGATCTACACTTGAAAGAGGAGGAGATTGTTTCAACCTGTTAAGTACCCAGCAAGATGCTCTTTAGAGATAAAAATAGATCTTTACATGTAATAGATACCCCAAATTCTGAATATATTCATGAAGGGAAAGAAACAGAGAAGTGCTGTGCCCAAAATCATATGTTAGTCAAAATAATGCACATATATGCAAATTTGGCATGAGACTTCCTTTTACAGCTAGGAAGTCCTTGGGCACAAAGCGTTTTAGGCCTATTAAAAAGGATATAAGGAAATTCGTAGTATATGCTTCAAAGCAAGACATTGGCAGCTCTTTTGCATTCAGAGCATAGCATCAGAATCTTGAATAATTCAGCTGATGCTTCTGGCACTCAGACGTCTTGCACAAAGATGGTTGTGCTAGAGTTGTTGGTTGATGAGATGGTTGTGTAGAACCAGCTGTTTTCAGGTGAGCAGAGGGATTTGTAACAGCACCGTGCAAAATAGCTGGCTGCTCCGAGGCATCTTGAGAATTAAGGAGGGGGAAGCAAGAACCCTGATTTGCACGTGGCTATTAGCATTAACAGGGATTTTCCTCTGATAAGCTCCTTTCCATCTTATTCCCATTCTTCCCTCTTATCTCAATTCACAAGATACAGGATTCACATGCAATGAGGGTTTAGTCATTTGTCAGCCACTCGTGTAAGCCACTTCAGAGAAAATTTAAAAGTTGCTCCAAATAACCTGTGTAACATCAAGTAGATCAGCGAGGGAAAAAAAAGTAGACCTTCTAAACAATGTCAACCCTCATGAACACTACTCCAGTCACTGTGAATTTAGCAGTCTCATTTTAGTAGATCCTCCGAGGCCTGATAGTTACTTTGGTAGGCACTGTGATGTGATGCATTCTTACAGTGCATAGAGGAAATTAGTTAAACAGAGTTTAGGATTTAAGTTCTTTTCAAAGGCTTCAAAACAGCCAGAAGGAAGATTTTATTAGGAAACTCTGAAATCTTCTTATATGGCCAAAAAAAAAAAAATTCATTTCTTTTGAATGAGTGTCCAAACTTAATCTTTCTGCCTCTTAATAATTTAATGCTTAGGTTCAAGATATTTCAACAAGCCCTTTATTTATTCAGTATTTTTATCTTTGGATACAGTGATTAGAATAATTTAGTATTTCTGTTTTCTATTGAACACCCCATAATAAACATCATTATATTTGCAGCCACATATACAAGAAAGGAAGCATCTCATTGGCATAAATGTTGTTCAGCCTAAACAACTTTCTTCCTTTTTATTCAAGCATCAGAGAAACACATAAGTTCAAATGATAATAGCAAACAGATCACAAAGACCTAATGTGTATCTCTGCATAGAAATAGTTGTCTTTGCCTCAAATTCAAAATGCTTTGAGAGAAGCAGCTTTCATTTCCCACTATAATTTTTGTACTGTGCATAGATGAAGGAGAAGGAAAACCTAATAATAATACAATTCAAGCTTCAACTCTCTAGATAGGCTGATTTCCTAAGATTTTTTCTAGCATCTTTTAATCAGGCAAGACTAATTTCTAACTACATGCAGACAAGTATTACTGGCTTTTCATCTCTCCCCTCCATGCCCAACATGGACATCACATTTTGTGGCACTCCCAGAAAATTTTTCATTATGACAGATTTGCCTTACAAAACATCTCAGAAAATGACGTTTGCCTGACCCTCTCCCTTCCAAATTCAAGAGAGCTCTTGGGCAGGATATACTATGGCATCCAGCACTGGCTTCAGCCGTATTTCCACTGAATTCAACAAGAACATTCCCATCAGCTGTAATGAAATGTGAATTAATACCCACTGGTTCTGAAATCCCATCCACTAATTCCCACCTTAAACCAGACCAGCATATTTCAGCACTATGATGTAACTAGAGACCCATGTGCATCTTCACTACCGTAATTCAACTGAATTTACAGAAACTTTTAAAATTGCATAATCAAGAATGCAAGTACTTCTGAACTAGATTTCACAAAGCCAAGACACACTAATTCAAGCCCTTCGAAGTTCAGGTCTTGAGGAAAAAGCTCTCACTAATCACAAGCCCCTCTTCTCTAAAATCACATGTAAAAAATCACATTGCTCATCCTCTGCTTTCTCTTTGTTTGAATTAAAAGAGCAGTCCACAGAAAAAGGATGAATCAGCTCTTTGCCACCCACCTTCCTCATGTCACACACACATGCTTAATTCCTCTGTCCCAGGGCTAGTGTGTACCTTAGCTTTGTATGTTTTGGCTTTCAGAAGAATCTAAGTTTGAACTACCTGAGGGCACCTCTGAGATACCTGATAAAATTCAGAATGTGGGGTTTTTTCCTCCCTAGTCACAGCTTTTGCCTTACCCATAGATTACACTTTAATGGGATACATGAGTAAGTGACATGGTGAGAAGTACAGAGGTGAGGAGAAAAAATATGAGTCTAAAAGGTAAGATATAAAGTCACTTCATCAGAATATCAAGGATAGATGATTTTTTATTTTTCTAAGAGAAGCATACAGGCAGTAAGCAACACCTCCACAAGTTCAGGAAATGTTTTTCTAAGCAAGATTTTATGCCTGTCAAGTTACCACGCTATGCTATGATCTTTTGAGAAAAAGCTAGTCAGAGATAAGGCATTCTCTCTTGTTAAAAGTGTTTAATTTAATACTGTGTATCCTCTCGTTACACTCTAGAGGCAGAAAATACATTGCCCCACCTTCTACATTGTAAAAACATGGGTCCTCGACTCTGATAGTAAAAATACAATGGGTCTGACCCTACCCCAAGCAATATGTAAAAATTAATGGAGGGTGGATTTAGTGCAGAATGACTGCTGGTTCTGTAAAGACGTTCTCCTCCAGCTGCCAGCTCAATCCTTTTTCACTTCCTGAAGCCCCCAGTAAAGTTACTAGCAGCCAGACACTTAGAATCATAGAGCTGGAAGGGACCTACAAGGATCACTGAAGTTCAACTCCTTGCCCTGCCCAGGACCACCCCAAGAGTCACACCATGTTCTTGAAAGCATTTGTCAAAATGCTTCTTGAACTCTGGCAGGCTGGGTGCTCTGACCACTTCCCCACATTCCAGGGAAGACGTTCTGTGTGAAGATTCTTTAGATATTTCTTAATATCTAACCTACTTGTCACACAGTGCTCTTTTGTTCTGAACCTATGAAGCCAGCACAATCCCATTTCCTCAGTGAGGCCTAAGGTGGCCAGCACCTTGCCCTGCGCATCCTTCCAGCCAGACCCACCTGGCCAGCCTCAAGCAGCTCTCCCCAAATCTTACCTCAGCTCCTCCCATCACAAGGACTAATGTGTGCGCTTAGCTTTTCGCTTCTTAGCTTCACAAAGCTTTAAATGGGAGTCATCCTCAGGCTATCCCCAACCCTCCCAGATACTTAGTGAAGCGAGAGGATGTTCCCGTCACACACTACTCAGCATCCTAAAAGACATGCTATGTTTCAAGGCAAGCCAAGTAAGCTAGAGGACTTACAAATGCACCTTTCCCTATAAAGGAGTTGTCAGAGAGGTATAAGGTGGCATATTTTTGATTGTAGACAAGCCAGGCTTTTTAAACATACCTAAAAAATAATCAGCTGATAGTTTAAAATACAAAGCAAGTAACGCCTTAACTTTGACTTTTTTCTGCATTTCACAATCAAATGGCTCCTTATTAGAATGGCTATGTCAGAAAACAACTATGATTCATTTTAAAGAGAGCAAATAAAATGCAAACGAAAACTAGGAATGCATTAATCAGTAACCACTATACACACGTTAAAAAAAGTTACACCAGTTATTCATTAATCAGAGTGTACAGCATCAATTCTACAAGTCCACCTAATTCCAACAGAGACGGAATTGAGCTATTCCTCTGTTACAGTAATCATTACCTATCAGCTGAATTACTCCTCTACAACCAATGTACCTACACTGAGAATCAAATAAAACAGTCCCCAGAAAGTTGTCTTAAACTACTGACACATACTTCTTGGCTTGCATAGAAGCACAACATTCAGTTTACAACACAGCATCGCTGAGTTTTGCAATGTGGTCTACTTACATGTTTGCATAAGCTTGGCTATGAGTCAGGAGCTCATATGCCTACCATGAAGTTACACAGGTTAACACTGAAAATTGTGAAGTAAGCAGAGTTAGAACTGTTCTTGCAGTAATCTGTGAATATTTACTCAGTTGGAGGTACTTGCCAATGAATACACTGATATGATTTGAGGATGTATGGGGGGATACACTAGGTAAAAAGAGTAGGTGGAGGGAAAACACAAAGCAGCCTCCAAAGACTGATATGAGAGACCCACAAAACACTGCAGATAAACAGCAGCTCTCTGTTTCTAGCCTGTGCTGATCCAAAGCATCCTAAGATAGGACTCACTTTTATCTGGCTCTATGTTAATATGTTCACATACCTTTTGATACTGCCCCAGTGTGCACGTCAGTTAAACTCATAAGGTCCTTGTCACATATTGCCAGACAAACACACAGGTCCCCACCGCAATAGTTGATGCTCCAAGCATGAGGGCTAGGGAAACCCAACCCAAAGAAGTAAGGCCACAAGGTTCAGTACTTGCAGGATAATAATTTTGACCAAATGTGGCAAAAGACAGTATCATCCCAGATAATTGGTAAGATGAAATAATATCCTGACTACTTCACGATGCTCCACTAAGAGCATTTGAGTTAATTTGAAGAATCGCTTGTCTTTTGCTGATATAAAATCAAAGAAATAGTGTGATTCCACTTCCCCTGCTATCTCTTTAGAAAAAAGTATCCATGAAACCCAGACAAGTCAGCACATATCAATACCTGTACATAGCACAGGAGGCCGTCTCACTTACATTTCCATCATGATTGGGGCAGGAGAGCGGTTTGCCTGCAGCAACAGCAGTGACAGTCTCCAAGATGGAGGACTCCTCAATGCTGTTGTCCGGCGTTCGCTGCAGGACATCCATCAGGTTGGTAATAAAGAAGTTGTTCTGGAGTGCAGAAACCCCTTTCTCTGGCAGAATGGAAGTCTGGCGGCAGACGGGGCAAGAAAGGGTTAAGCTATGGGCTGGAATGTAATTCTGTAAACACCTAGGGGGAAGGAGAATGGAAGGAGAAAGAAAGGAAAAGTATCATCAAACAGGGTAAAAAACCACTTTTGTCAGTTAAAGAGCTAGTTTGAAATAGTGCTATCCCTACTTATAAAAGGAAAAGTACATCAAACAGGCTTCAGAAGCAAAAGTGGTTATGGGGAATTTATTTTTTCTTTCAAACCTTCTTTTACTCTGCCACATGAAAAAAAGGTTCAATAAGCAGACATCATTAAAAGAGTTATGTGCCCTTTTTTGAGATATTCGTGCAGTTGATCATGCTTGCACACACCTACTGCATCCTAATCACGTGACAGTAAAAAGTATAAACTATCAGATAAAGTCTGACAGACATGAAGTTGCATCAAGTATTGGAGTCTGTGCCTTTAACTGACTAACCAGTGGTTGACCCTTGTCTTTCCAACAGAATCTCCTTTAATAACTTGTATTTGTGGGTTTAGTGTTTCAGAGGTAAAACATGGTCCCACTGAAACCAAAGGAAATTTTTTCATTTATTTCAATTAGGAAAGTTAGTTGGCAGCTAGCCAAAATCAACAGAGCTTTCTTTACAACATAGGGAACTACCTGCTAGGTTATCACAGTTTATGTTAAGGGGCGTTTTGGAGGAAATATTTGTTTGTGTTTGACTGGGGGGGCAGCGTTGGGGTTTTTCAGAAAAAATAAATTTCATAGAGTATAAATCTGACACAAAAGTTCAGCAACCAAGAATATGCACAATATGTAGCAGGCTGGCCTAGGTGAGACTTAATGCCACTTTTGGCCTTGAAAATGTAGTTAACACCTGCTGGGCCTGCAACATACTATATTCAGTAGTATAGTTATAGTTGCATGCAATACACTATATTCAGTATGGTCCTGTAAGCAGAAGCAGCTTTGCAGAATGTAGTTCTTAAGGGGAGCAGTGCTACTCCAAATTCCTCAGGAGATGCCAACTGAGAAAGTGTAGCCTCACACAGCTCCACAGCTCTTATCCTTTTCCAAGGGCTTTGGTTGCACCCCTCTTCATCTTCCCCTGGCAGCCCTCCTCCCGACCCCCCAGTAAGGGCTCCGTGAAAGGAGAGCTTAGGCTTTGCACATCAGCACTACACTGGAAGAGTTCTTCCAGCCTCTCTCCATAACCAGATCAGCCTAAGAGGATTACAGTGAAAACCAGAAGCTGATCTTGGGTTTTACACATGAACAGAAGTCAGGAAACGTAACGCATGGTGGTGAAAATCTTGTCTCACTAACTTCAGTAAGAGTTTCAGTGCTGCCTTTTTTAATGCTGGGATTTCCCATTCTTCTACAAAAGACCAGTTCATCTGACACACTCAGAGATCCACAATTTCTCTTTCACCCTGTGCAAAGTTAGAGATTCACACCACAAATCTTGCTCAGAGCTGGAAATCTCCTAAATTAAAGAAGTGTTTACAGTACATATCATTTATAAAAATTCTCCTGCCATTCAATATACAATCCAGAGTTGCATCCCATCAACAGATTGAGAACTCTAACCACTAATTCTTCAGCTAACTTTTCTGCAGATGCTGTATTTTCTCCACAATTTGATGGATAATGCAACATTTAAGTATCATTAAGCATATTCAGTTCATTCAGCTGAATACAGTAAAAGGCAGGTTGCTGATTTATCACATCTCTTTCCAGAGAGTTTTCCCACTTCAGTCAACCAAACTGCAGAATAATGAAGACATTTAATCACAGGTTATTAATAATGTATGTATCATGTCTAACCCTTGGACATTAAAGGATGGGGTAATTACTTATTGGCTTAGTAAATCAACAAAGAATTTTTTTTTATTGTTTCTAATTATATGATAATCAGAATAAATTTGAGACCATTAATTTGACGTCCAAATTCTGGCTATCATCACCTTTCACACTGTAGTAACTGTATTCATTATCTTAATTGGATTTATTTTTTGTTTACTCTTGCATAAAGGGGATGTATTCCAAATACGACACTGCTGTCTCTTCTTCCTGCCTGCCACAAATGTGTTTTTCTACATCCCTGCCTCTCCAGCCTTCCCAGACTTTATCATGCTTTAACACAACATTTACAAGTAAAGGGAAAAGTCCCTGTCCACTAAAGGATGCCTTGTCCTGTGCTTGCTGCATGACACAAATACTGAGTTACCAGCATGAGGAAAGGACTTACCTCTCACAGAAAGTGTGCAGGCAGGGAAGTACTTTGGGGTTCTTGTAACGGTCCAGGCATATGCTGCAAATCAGAAACTGCTTGTCAATCTGACGGACCACAGGACTTGGGATGTTGGAGCCTTCACTGGCCATCCTAGACCACTGACATATGGGTCCTGTTCCCTTCTACCCTGCACACTGCTGGAGTGGGGTGGGGAAAAGAAGAAAAGAAGAAAAACGGCTTATAAACTCCATGAAAAGACAAAATCATTGACTAATCCACTCATGTTTTATCCTTATGCAGGAACTCATACTTCCATATAAAACCAAAACAAGAAAGAATTACACTTCTAACATGGTTTATCACTGATGAGAGCCAGGGAAACAGTCAGCAACATCTACAACACCTCTGTCTGAGCATTCTGGAAAGGCATGCTGCCTCTGGACTGAAAGAGTTACGGGGCTGTCTGGTTTTAAAGAAATCCCATGATAAAAACGTTCTTGCGCCAGTAGGTTCAGCCAGTGCTAACAAACATCGGATTTCTTACATCTACAGTACCGCTGGCAAAATGCTCTAACTGGAACTGCACCAGCCAGTCAAATGGCTGCATCACAGACAGAGTTTGAAAAGGGTTCACCTAACAATTTTTTTTCCCTTGTCGGTGCTGGTATTGCCAAAAATATGGTAGATTTTGACTCCAGGAAGCCCCCAAGAAGGAAGCTCCAGAACCAGCCAGCCCCTGGGAAGGGAATGCTCAAATTCTGCATCACCAATAGGGATGAGGTAGGCAAAATTAAAATCCTCACGATAAAAGAAACAGAGCAAAGAAGAGGCATCTGATAGCCACTGAGAATGAGCAATGGTAGGGTGAAGGATACATGAAGCACATCCAAATAATAAATGCAAGAAAAATGTCATTCTAAGCAGTACTAGTAGTAAGAATCATGTTTCTAGGACTGAGGATTCTTCACAACCTGGCATATAAAGCATGAAATAAAAGGCTAAGAAAAAAGTCTACTAACTGTTAGAATTAAAACCGCAGGTTAAAGGGATGGCAGCAGGCTTGGAACACTTCCTGTCCTGGAACAAGGCACAGGGAGAGAAAAACGTAGGTTCTTTTCAGCTGGAGATACAGATTATAGCCAACAGAATTAATATGTGAAAAGAGAAGGCGTAAGGAAAAGGAAGGAAGCAACCATAGAAAAAACTAAACTGCCTGCTAAAATAGTTTAGGAAAACCTGGCAAGCAGAGTCCCTGGCAGGGTGGCCCAGCAAGAACTCCTCTCCATCAGCATTTCTAGCAGGCTGAAGTGCCGGGAGGCGCAGGCGCGACTGTCGCAGCACCGAGTTCTGCCAGACCTCCCGCACCCACAGCGGAACAGGGGCTCCTCTTCTCTGTGAGCTGCAAGCCCAGCTGGGCTTCTTCTCTGCAGGTACACTCCTGAGGGGTCTAACTTCTTCCTAAACAATTTCTACCCTTTTTTAGTCACCCATTTCAGACAATTTGAGATCTAGCTTGAGGGCAGTTCAGGCTTTCCAAGACAGAAACAACAAGCCCTCTGCTGATCATGCTCATTCAAAGGTCACTCAATTCCACAATGATTTGTGTGACCTGTGTAGCATTTTACTGTTAGTGTTACATTAGGTGTCCTTCCTGTGCTTGAATGAATGGCACACTAATCTGTCAGAGTTGAACCCATGCTGTTCTTCCTGAGCTGTGTATTTAGCCATACCGGTATGTGTTACTTACTGCATTGAGCAAGGGGCTATTTGTAGGATAATGGCAGTGATTATGGATCATAAGTCAGCTGTGCTGACTTCCCTGATAACAGGTTCCTGGGGCATCGCCTCTGTGTTAGCAAATACAGCAGCATAAAGTTATTCACAGTTCAAATTCACCCAACAGCAGTAACTGACATTTAATTTGATGGAAAACACTTAGGGCAGGCCCTTTTGTTTCCTTTTTTCTCCAAGGAAGGGGAAACTGCAATGATAAAAATTGCTCTAATACTCATAAAATATCATGTTTGCTCATGACCCAAAAATGCATGATTTCAGGATTGATAATATTTGCATGTTTTTCATCTTTTTTAATATTTTTTAAAAATTTCTTTCCCCATAGTAAGATAAAATGTGAGTATTACATAAACACAAATTATTTTTTCCTATTTAAATGCCATAAATCACACAAAATAAACCTCAGGAGATCAATGAGCAAACCATGTTACTTTTAAAAAGCTTGAGTTAAAGGTGGCTTTACAAGAAGTGGAATCAAAATATCTGGCTTTTACAAAACGGAGTAGAAAGACCAGACAATCAAATACCCATTAACGCATTCATACATTTGGCAGCATAACGTGCAGAACATCAGCGACGTGTTTCAAAAGGAAAATTCATTTCACCACTTACACAGCTGTGTTTGCCTCCCACTCTCCCTCCCCAAACATTAGGGGCAGGGACTCAAACAAAACAGGGAAGATAATCAGAAGCAGGAGGATTTCTTGTCAAAAGCACGGTTTCCAAATTGGACACACAAACAGTATAATTTTTTTGTTATAGACTGAACACAAACTACTGGAAAAAGCTGTACTTAAGATATGAAAGAATAGGTCTCCAGTGAATGCTGCCTGTCATTTAACAGAAGGAAGTTGTCTAGCAACCAGGTATTTTTTGTATTTCATCTTTCCCTTATCAAGTAGAGCTACACCAGCAAATGGTGCTTACACAAGAAAATCTGCTGCTGCCTGAAAAAAATAATATTGATTTAATCTGTTTTTCATCTTAGTTTTTCACATTCCCCCAATGTCGTTGCAAAATCAAGTAATTCTTAGCATTTCATACACAAATCTCATGCCAACCACTTTATTTTTCAAATGCTCACACTTTAAGCTTTGTCAATGAAAGAAACCATTAATGATTCAGAAATAAGTGCTTTTAATATTCTATGTTTTGTCTGAAATGCAGCAGGCCATGACTGTCATTTATCCCCTGTGCTCACATAAATCAGATTTAAAACATGCACCTGGAAACAGAATTTCATCTGTACATTTCAAGCTTTGGCCACTACCTGGTACAACAACTTCTTACACAAATGGGCCCTTTAAAAAAATCTTTTGAGTATGGGATTTGCAGGATTCTGCCGCCTCTCTAAGGCAACTCCACCTTTGATGTAATTTTGATGAATGTGATGTAGCTATGAGAAGGATGATTTTGCCCATTTACTCAATGAAAGCAAGTGTACAATCAAAGACTATTTGAAGAAAACCTGGAGATTTTAGACAATGTTTTTGAATTTCACCAGACAGTGGTTTTTTTTCTGATTTATTGCTATGCTTGCAGCAACGTAAGTTGTAAATGTATTAGCAGTGGGAAATTTTGCAAAGCAACACTACTTTTACAAGAAAAATGTTCTTTTTTTTAGTAGCATCTTCTGAGCTCAAAAACTGCCAGAGCACTTTTCAGAGGTTCATTATGTCTCACAATCAAAAAAGAGCAGCTGAAGCATGAGCTTCGGAAACAAGGCTATCACTTCTCCATATAGTTACACTTCATAATTTAATGCAAAGCCAAAGGACTAGGAAACATTGCACCAAACAAGACATAACCCCCTACCCATTTATCTATAACACACACACACACACACACACACACACACACTCAAAACCAAGTTCGGGTTTGCTAAACCAAGTGCAGTAAAGGGTTCTGAAATGTACACCCTTTGTCGCTTTTTTGAGGCTCAAGGATCGCTATCTTCCCAGCCACCCCAGAAACAGCATTACTCTTTTTCCTTCTGCTTGGAGATACGACTATCGATTTTCATTTAAAATACACTAGACAGCAAAGAAAGGAGAAAACAATGGCTCTCTAAGCTAGTGGAAAGCTTTGCCCCGCTATGCATGCATGCCTTCAGGAACGAAAGCCAGGGTGCGGCCCCACCCATATGAAAGGAACTTCCTATAGCACTGGAAAAGGGAGTAAAGAAAAAAATCACGTTAGGTATGGCAAATAACAGTTCCAGAAGAGTTGTTTCAGGTAGAGACATGTAATAGAAAAATGCACCCTTTCTACAGGTATCCTCAAATGAGCTTTGGAATTCCTGAAAATTCTCTATTAGTTTCCCAGCCGAGAAAAGACACTGGGGAATCAAGTAACTGTTCACTTCACAGGATTTTATTCCTAATAGAGTAGAATTCTGTGTTACTGATACACTGCTGTCTCTGAAATCCACCCAGCCAGAGCTGCAACTAGCTTGAAAGTACAGCCTGAGGAGAACAAATTGCTTGCAGCTTGTTCATCCTCTTCTTATCAATGGTATTCACAACCTAGAGGGTCTATTCATGTACTATGAATGAATAGGTTTCCAATGGCAACGTTTCCAAAGGAACAGTTAGGCCTCCAGAGCCATAAGAAAGGGTGGGGAACCTCAATAATGTTGCTTCAAGGACTGGGGGAGCTGAAGCTTAAAAGTCCTTAAAACAGATAGATCACCTGTCCACAGTCTGTAGGAATAAAGAACAGATTCAAGTCATTTCTAGCAGCAGCCCCCAGATTAGCTGATTAGAACACACTGAGCAAATTAATTATCAGAACCGCCACGCAGTCTACTTGTGTAAAAGGCTTGATAAGCTAAATTTGCATTCCTTTCTCTCCCACTCTTGCAATCAGCTTAGTGCCTTGTTTAAAACACAGCAACCCTCTTCATTCTTACAGCATGCAGAAATGTAATGAACGATCGAGGGCCAAAACAGGAGCAAACCAGCAGCAGCCACCAGGAATAACACTGAGCAAACTTGAGCATTTCAGACCTACCCATCTTTGTAGAAAAATAGCTTAATCAGTGCAGTGCTGAGGATAAAATCCTTGCAGGGACGGAGCTGCAGTTCCGCAGTAATCCAAACGAACAAACCATCATCTGTTAATATTTCAAGCCTCACGCATAAAACTGTTAAGGAATCTCTATCACAGCACAGTCATTATTAGATGCACAAGAGATTTTGTGCTCTAAGGAATGACGCTCCATTCCATGAAGAGGACAGGTGGAAAGAAAAATGGAAGAATAAGAGGAGGCCCAGTGAAGTCGTCATGAATTTTTTTTTCTCCCTGGGTCATTTACAAGTGGGAGACCCCTTCAGGATTCAAACCAATCAATCTTTATTTAGCACATCTTTTTCTCACTCAGCCTGTGTAGAAAGACTGCAGCAAATGGTGCAAGGGATTGTGGGATGGGGATGCAGCAGAGAGCTGCAACCAGATTCGCTGGGTTATTTTTTTTTCCTCCCTACTCAGCAATCAGCTGTTCCGAGGCTCCGCGCAGGGCCATTGAATTTGGTCACCAGAATGTTATTACAGGATTAGCAGGCGGAGACAGCTACCACTGTGCATCTGGCATGTCAATGCAGCTAAGAAATACATATGCAAATATTACTCACGAATCGGAAAGAGGATTTAACTCCGAAGGAGAGAGTAAATATTACGTAACATCCATTACCAGGGCAGTTGCCAGAGATAAAACGAAAGCACTTTCGTTTATAAAGAAGATAAAGTTTAACACTTAATGATTCCACTCCGATTTTTCCAGGATTCAGGGTATTTCTCGGAACGTAATTCTTCCCTGCTCCAACTTTCAGAAGCAACAAAAGACCCCACAAACGCTCTTTGTCTCTCTCCAGATGTTTAAAGCAGAAGCAAAGGGCCTCTCCAGAAAACTGTGCTACTGACACACAAACCAGCAGCAGCCTCTTCTACTACAGAGCCGTGTATTTGACCCAACTCAGTCTCAAGTCAAATATTCAAGGCAGCAATCAGTAAACTCATATTCAAGGAATTTGAGAATCAAGGCTAGCAGACTGTTCAACTTTTCTATAAACATTAATGCAAAGGTGTATTATCATAGTTAATCTATTTACTTGCTTAAATTTTTTTTAAATTCACAGATCAACTCTGATTTTACTAGGCTGTTACCAAAGAAATCAAAAAGAAATTTGGTGCCTGCTATTTTTCAGCTATGCAGAGAAGGTTGTTAAAAAGATGCTTGTGAATACAGAGACACCACTGAAGTAAAGCAACATAGAATTAGCTTTGTCTTCCAGTATAACAGCTGGTGGGTTTTGCAGACAAGGTAGTATTTGCATCTCTAAATACAGTGTATCTTTTCTTTTGAAAAAACCAAATCGTATGCAAGTATTTCAGCTAACTGAGGCTAACAAAGCTTCCCACAAATAAAAGAACACAAAGCTCCATTTGCATCAAGAAGAAAACACGTGGGGCTTAAATACTCTCTTTGCTACCCTGACTTAATTAAGACAGATATACTTATTTTAGAAGTTTAAAATGTTGTCCTAAGCTCTTTAAGCACAGTTTCCAGAATATAATATTTATTCCATTCTTGAACTGACAAGCTAAATAGTAGTATTAATCATCTAGTGTGATTGAAATGTAACCTAAATTCCTGTTAAAAATACAAATTCTGCATACATCCTTTACTTTCCACTTGGCGATCATTTAGCCAGATCATTTTATGCATCAGGCAGATCCAGCCTGGTTTCCCTGGACAATGCCCACAGGGTGAAGGCATGTTGTAATCCAGTTTATAACCTGAAATGAAACATCAGGCAGCGTGTGTGCATGTATTAGGGTTTGGGGTGCCTGTGCCAAAATACTGGCCCTCTGATTCCCTTAACATGTGCTGAACTCAATCAAAGAGAGAGCACAAGGTGTTTCATTTTAGCTCCAACATTCAGGAGCACCAGGCATCTGTACAGCAGGATTCACAGTTTAAAAAAAGGCCAGAGATTTCAGGCATGTTTTTGGAGAGGTTGGTTTTTTATGTTTGGTTCAGGGATTTTTTTGGTTTTCTTTTTAAACTGTCTGGGAAATCCCTATTGCAAAGAACAAGCAACAGATTTCACTCCCACATCAAGAAGATCCAAGGCCTTTTGTTTCTGCCACTGGAACAAAGACTCTTAAAACAAAAATCGAGTGAGAAAATTCAGGAGTGGCACCCCCAGAACTGAAGTGGAAGACTGTCGGACAGAAGCATGCAGACATCATTTAGTTGCTTGCTTCCCCTTGCTCATTTCAAACACCACATTTACAAACATTAAAACGGAATGACCAGTATCACTCAAATTACTATTTCCATTTATGGTCAGTAGTAAGGACTGCATACCCCTCAAAACAGAACCGATCCCATAACATACCTCATGGCCAGAGGAGACTGCTGGAGCCACAGCTGCAGCCACTCTCACAGGGATATACACCTCCAAATGAGAGATTGCTTCAAAGTTATAATTAACTCTGGGAAGCTGCCTGCTGACAATGAGCTGATACTCCACAAATTATCCTGCTTCTTCAACAAAACAAAAACGTGCTGCTGTGGCAAGGAAAATAAGACAAAAGGCATAGCATTTCCCCTGAGATTTTTCTTGTTACATGTTGATATGTGGGTTTCTTCTCCTTAGTGAAGAGGAAATGGATTCATAGCTCCGGGAACAATCTTGCACTTTACCCCCACAGCAGTTACAACCAGACTCTTTCAAACAGGTTTATTGTATGTGTAAGTCTTTTGTGCTGGGAGATGGGAGTGGGGATGGTCATTATATGCTTTGTTTTGTCTGTCATTTTTCTGTTTTTAAGTGAAAAAGAATAGGCTACTTTTCCTCAGAAAATTGCTGTATTTCATTGTTGCTGTTGACTTATCTGTGTCACTGCTGACTAGTGAAAAAAATTCCAGAGAAGAAAATACATAGTACATGCCATTTTCATAGTGCCATGGATGAGTGATGTAGCTTCTGTTGTCATCCCCTGTAAATGTCCTGGGTTTTGAATAACTTATTCTTTTCCCTGTTCCAAACACAACCTGAATGCATATTCTTAGGGAGGCCATAAATAGTAAGCTACCAAAAAACTCACAGTTAACTTACAGGTCATAGGTAGATATTGGTATCTTCCCTAATATTAAATAAATCATCCAAACACTCCAAGTTAAGATTAATGGTCTGCACTGAAGCCTGTACTATAAACTGACTGAACGGAGAGTATTCTAAGTCACTCTGCTCTACAAAAGAGATTTTAAGGTCAGCAGAAAAAAAATTATTGGGTTAGTTCAAACTAAGTGACCAGCTAATACAGTCCTGGCAATTAAGGCTGACTGAAATGTAAGAGATGTGAGAGACCAGAAATCAATTACCCAAAGCCAGCATGCTGGAAATGAGGATTAGTTTAGGAACACAAATATAGGACAGGATGGGCTGTTACAGCCATCACCCAGCTCCACACATCCCTAATTTGACCCTGGTGCCAGGAGAGCAAGTGAGGTGAAACAGCCAAGCTTTGTCATTGTGGAGCCATGCCCACATCAGGAATCAAGGGGCATTAGTCTTCCTCATGAGCCAGTGGCCTTTACCTTTCCCCACTGTGGCTGTGCACCCATGCAGATCCAGCAGCTTCCAGAGAGCAAGTGCAAGTTCCAGCCCCCACTCCACATCCTCCAATAGCCCAGGCTATAGCTCACACTAGCTGGGAACGGCATCAGCTTCAGCCCACTGTGGAGAGCAGAGGGCATGTCTGTAGCCAAAACCCAGAGGGCATGTCTGCCCCAAAAGGAGCTCTGCTAGATCCTGGTTCCTCCCCACCAGCCACAGCCTTGAGCCATGGTCACTCCCTCATCTCATGATCCAGCAGAGCAGATGCTTTTTCCCAAAGCTTGTGACCCAACACAAGGGATTTGTCATAGCCTGGGAGGCAAACAACTTGAAAGGTTTGCCTGGGATGTAATGCTGGGCTCCTGGAAACTTTCCCAGCAGCCCAGCATCCATCCTCCTGTGACTTTGCCACCTTCTTCTATTTCCTTCTACCTTCTGCTTATGCCTGGTTTAGCTTGCCAAGGTTGCGGCTTTTGCAGCACGACTGCAGCACGGCTGGGACAGCCTGGCCTCCCTGCTCAGCCAGGCTGAGCCTTTCTGGCAGGACTGCACTTCCTGCCTCTCTCGGCCACTGAAGTTGCAAGTCAGGCAGCACCAGACACAAACTGCTTTTCTCCCCTCCATGTTATTCTTTCTCTTCCCCCTTTTGGGTATTTGCCATTGAGGTGGCTCTACAGTCACTAGAAAAAAGTTCTGTATTCCATCATTCCTTCTGCATGGCAATGGGCTCACCTTCTGTACCACTGTCAGATGTACATGGCATGAATTAGGTTTCTTTTAAAAGTTTTAAACTGCTATAGGCACAGGAATAACAGGAATAGAAGCCACTGCTACAAATTAAAGTCTTGCTTAATAGTGTTACATATTTAATGATTTGTTCCTTTTTTCTTCCTCCTTTCCCCGGCCTGTAATCAAAGCTTACAAAAGGGTGAGCACCTGAAACATGGGTGGACCTCTTCTTAAGACATCAACATACTAATGCTTTATACTCCAGTTTGTAGAGGGAAGGTTATGGCTGGCATCTAATACCCACTTTTCTTCTCTCTCCTCATCCCCAAAACTTGTGCCTATGCAGTACCCCTTCTCCACCACCCTTTGGAGGTGAATAGTCCTGCTTCTATCCCCAGAGACCCCATCTCCCAGCTGTCCTGTCCTTGGAAGGAGAGGGGACCTGCTGGTGGCTGCCCTGCACACACCAAGGGACAAGTCTGGCAGGTTAGAGCTCGTGTGATCACACAATCATCACCAGCTGAGAGGCTATTTGTCTGTCTGAGGTTTTCAGGACCTCATTTTGGGTCACTGTCTGGCACAACAAATTACAAAACAGCTGGAACACACTAAATTTATTGCACATGCAAAGACAATGCCTGAGTGGGCATCCATGAATCCTCAACCAAATACCCCAAATTCTCAAAAATGAGATTTCAGAGAGAAGGGGTAGGAAATGAATGGAAAAGGACACACTAAGGGAAATAATAGGATAAAAGTATCAGGTTAAATTACAGCATCAGAACTGTAATTTAGGGCCCTTCCCATGTTTAATAAAATGTCATATTCTCAGGTGAGCTCCTAAAAAAAATCTGCAGTGAGGTTATGTCGAAGTAATTATTTCAGGGGCTAGATGTTGTGCAGTCATAAGTAAAAGAATTTTAAATTGTACACTTGCCATCCAAAGCAGTGAGTCAGAGCATCTCTACCCTACCTAAAAAACCCTACCCTGACTACCAGTACTGTTACTATCACCCTTACAACTGCACATTTTTGACTCTCTAGGTCTGCCTATTTTGTGAACACTGACAGATCTCTGTTCAGCCTTTATAGGTATACACAGGCTCAAATAAAACCAAGCTGAACTGACAAATAATTAAAACTGCACATCAAAACACTGCTGCTTCCATAAACATCTGCTGTGAAATGCTACTTGAAATAAAAGTGCTCCATGAAGACTCCATACTAATTACTGTTAACACTTCCAGGAGCAGGAAAACAGGCAATAGAGCAAAAAGAAGGAGGCTGATCAGGAATCTATTTGGAAAGAGGTCCCTGGTCTTTCCTACATACTGCTAGATGTAAGGTATGTTGAAAAATGCTCTAGGCATTTTCTTCAGAGTTGCTGAGCAACGGGGGAAAAAAGTAAAAGCAAGCAGAAAATGTTCAGTGCTTTTGGTACTGAACTGTGTGGTAAAGACTTTAGAGACCCTCCACTCCCTCCTGAGACTGAACCTGGCCCACACTGCATGTCCACTGCAGCTCTCCCTTTAGGGGAGGTAACACACATCAGGTGCTGGAGTTTAGTCACATGTTCTCTGATGACCACCAAAAAGTTCCTCTGTTGTTTCCATTTACTTCAGTAGGATTTTGGTGAACTTGCATGAAGTTCAAATCAGCGAGGGAGAAGGCAGCACTCAGCAATCACTACAAGCCACGTAACTTCTTCACAAAATTAATTTAGAGAGTGCCAACCCTTTAGCATGTTTTTGTTGCTGCCTTCAAAAATCCCACTTCCCATCATATACAACATATGAAACACAAACCAGGAGGAAAAAAAACCCAAAACACCTTAGGTGTCTCACAGCAAGAAACAGCAGATAGAATCTAAGTATTAAAAAAGCAAAACTGGAGGCGGAAAGGGAAGGAATTATCATCTTCTTAGTGCAAAAACACATATTGAGAGAAGACCTAAGAAGGAGGGAAAAAAAGAGCCCCTCTCCAGCATGTGAGCAGGCTGAAATCGAGCACACATCCTCTGCAACACTTATATTGTTTAAAAAAAATATTGCTTGCTGCACCTCCATATTTACCTTAGCTATTGAACAGTACCCACCTCATTTTCTTGTCCATAGCCCAGCAGCAATGTTACCTTCTATATCTGCCAAGTCTTCTTCTGAACCAAAATATCTTTGAAAAACGCAGCAATATGTCTACACATTTGTATTGTCCTTGGGTTCAGAGAAAACTTTGCTCGAGCGTTAAGTGGCAGGCAAAAGTTTACCCAGGCAGGCTCTTTATGTTGGCAAAAGTGCAACGCTGAACTTTCACAGCAAGCAGGTAAACACGTGGCCGTGTGCAGCAGGTAGCCTGGCAGCACCAGCAGTAGTGAGAAACAATGTCAAGGCAACCTTGGCAAAAGGAGCTCTGTGGGTTTGAACAATGGTTGTGGGCACAGGAGCTGAGCAGACCAAACAACCACAGCAAAAAGCCATCTACAGCTCTCAGTGGGAGCTCGAAGTGCTCGGAGCCCGAGCGTGCCAGCTGTGACGCTGTGTCCTCCACCTCTGCTCTCACAGGGACACTCTATTTGACTTCCCAGCAGTCAGCTCCAGCAGTTCAGAACTTGGAAACACCCAATGGCTGAACTTCACCCAGTAAACATGTCCTTCCAGTCCTCAGCAAGGACACTCATTTGCTGATTGCATGCCAGCACTCCTATTTAAAGAACTGTTGTTATTGGAAATAGCTGAAACCTTTCTACAGCAGGGATTAAGTGCTCCCTGGACCTTGTGCCTTGCCTGCAGAAATGCATCAATTCCCAGCATGTGCTTCCCCAGCAGAGTTTTACCACAGCCACAGCAACATGTGTTATTTGCCTGCAAATCCCTGAGTGGGCAGCATCCCCAGACAGTCCTACCAAGCAGCTACTCTGGCTCAGCCCAGGTTTTACTCAAGCCTTCTCCCTGAGGTACAAGGTTTTATACATGACACAAAGTTGTCTGCCTTTATCATTCATCTCCAAAAACAACTCTCCTAAGCTTTCTCTTAGACTGCAGGTTCAGGCCAGATGCCCAAGGCCCTCATGGGGCATTGCCGGGCTGCTCATAAGCAAATGCTCAGCTCTGATGTAGGTCAGATTTCCACAAAAATGACATCCTCAGGAGACCTTGTACATACACTCCTGCATAAATATCAGTCTTTTCAACTGGCATCACAACTTAGGAAGCAACAGCTAATGAAAGAGGAATAAAGCAGAACCACTCATATGCCACAATTTTAAGACTCTCCCAAGCTGAACTGGGATGTACAGGACATTCATTTCTACATGAAAAGACATCCATTTTACTTCACAGGAAAACCAGTACATCTTTGTGTACATGAAAAGAAAATTAGGGGACAGTTTAGGAAACTATAATAACCATGTGAATGCATCTGTCTGTTTAAACAAAAAAAAGCACTTGGAAAAAAAAACTGGCAGGACAGATAAGAACAGCATTGTCTTAAATCAACACATTATCATTTGGATTGTGATAGCACCTGGAAATCTCTTTCAAGTACCAGAATCCTGCTGTGATAGACACCTGCTACACAGCACACAAGTTCCTGTGCAAACATAGGTAGCCTACATTTTAAGGCAAAACAGTTAGACTGTTGCTATTTAACTTTATCTGCGACACTAAGTACTTTCTACACTACGAAATAAGTTTTCATAGCCAGCCATCAATTTAGATATGGACTATCTTTTTAAAAAAGAGGTGCAAGACAGTGGCTTATATAACATGAATCTCTTGCAGTCAGGAATAGGAGCAGATCTTAACATCCTCTTTGCTTTGCAAACTCCATGAGTGCATTTAAGAACTGCCTGAGATTTTAGAAGTAGTCTTTGTGATGACTGTGACAAGATGCACCATGTTGTTACTGAAACAGATTATACATCGTAAGTGATAAAACCCATGAGAGGTGCATGTAAAGTAACCAGCTGTAAGCACTGCTGTTACAAGCAATTGAGAAATCCTAGTGGAAAACCAGTTACAAATAGGACACGGAGACAGCCCTACCTCAGGTACTGAACTTCTCTAACTCAGATTCCACAGTGAGCAGCTCTTAGGATGTACTTTAAATAACTTAAATGCTTTTGGAAGCTTGATGAAACAGTAGTCATTAGGTTTTTGGCAGGTGGAGCCCGCTGTCATCTTGAGTTAAATTTTATTCACAATTTATTGTTTCTTCACTATTTCCATCTATTGCTTTTTACTATTCCTTTTTACTGGCCACAGAGGAGAAGCCTCTTTTGCAGATACCAATAATGTGCTGGATAATTCTTCACCCTGTGAGCTGTGAAACCCATTGTCTGGGATGCTACAGTTGTTAATATTTTACAGACATTCCAGAAGAGTGGGACAAATTCATAGTGAATAAATTGATTAAAGACACCACCTCTACCAGGAGCAGAACTGGAAGCACAAATCATTGAACACAAAAGATCATTCTGGAAGAGTACCATGGTATCTCTGATCCATTCTTATGCTCTTCTGTAGGCATCTACTGCCAGCAACCATCCAAATTATAAGGCTAGGCTAGATTTACTTTTGATTTGACCCAGACAAATCTTCAAATTACTCAGAGCAGACATCACAGGAGCCGTGATAGCAGCCACTCCCTTTTGGCATAGTTAATGGACATTAATGGCTCTACGGGGCTGCTTCTATCACTTTGCAAAGCTGGGTCATTCAGGTGAAAAGAATCCCTCAGACATCTGCCTTTTACACCACTGTAGCATGAGGAATGCCACTCAGGGCCACAGAGTACTTTTAGCGGGTACATCCCATCCAAGTCACACACACAAGACTCCCAACAAGGGTGAATAACTAACCATCACCCCAAGCAGAGAACCCTTCCACAGTGAACACATTACTTACCTAGCATTTCTTTTCCCCCTTCCTCTTACCTTTTCAAATTTACTTCATCCTTAAGAAAAAAAAGAGACTTCCAGTGGTATTTCCTTTTTCTGGTTTCTCTACATGGTCTCTGTATTATTAATGTCTGCATTAAGCAATGTCATAGAGCTTGGGGAAATCATGCCTTGATCACTATCCTGGTTCTTCTTATTTAAAAGTTGCCCACCTCCATCATCAGAGGTCCCTCCCGAGGGTGCACATCTTCAGAGCAGGTCTTCTGCACAAGCACATCCCAGAGGTGAAACAACAATGGCTGTTCAGAGGATAAAGGCCACCATTCAGGAGCACAGATAAAAACCCATCCCAAAAGTTAAATATGGGAAGAAACCTTCCTGCTTTTACAATTAATTGTATTCAAGACTGTGTAATATGTCATCTTCAGATAAGACAAACAAAAATTTTAAACTGTGCAAACAGAGGAAATGGAACTACTCATTTATTTTTTTTCCAAATCCACCTTATATACACAAACATTTTTGCATGCTCTAATCTAGTCTGGCTTTTTACTAATTATTATAGGATGGAGCAGTAAAAAACTAATTAGAATGAGGAACCTAAGGGATGAGGGGGTTCTCTGCCTACACAGAACATGTTGTGCAATTCTTATAGAACAGTCCTCCCATACTTACTGTCTTCTTTTTTCTGTGTAATGAAGGGTTGCACTTATCTCCACTGAGAGATTTTAAGTAAAGGATTACTTTTGTAAATTAATGAAAAATTATTTAATTAGGAACTAAGTATCTCAGAACATGTTTGTATTTTACAATCAAAATTTATTTCCAGCTGTTTTAGATGCAAGACAAAAAGTTATCACTGCATATTTGATAAACAGAATGAAAGCTTCATGGTGCAACACTTAATTTTGTCTCTTTCTTATGTTTTCTGAGCTGAGGTGCACAAAGATCAGTTGCTCCCAACACTACACAGAGCAGACTAAGAATTAGGTAATAAGAGAAGAACCAGTTCTTTGCAGAGGGTCCAGTAAAACTTAAAAGCACTTTGGAAAGACCACATATTTACCTGTATCATAGTATTGTGTCAGAGTAACACTCAGGACAAAAAAACCACTCATGCTATGAAACTAATCTGTGGCTCTTCCTGACTTTTTGGCCCTAGGTTTCCTAACTTCAGCACAGTGCAATTACTTGAGTTCTAGATATCAAATTAAATCTGTTTGCAAGATTAAAAAAAACACAAAGAAAACAAACCAAACCAACACCTGCAGAAGCTTATCTTGTGGAAGTTAATCCCTGAAGGTTTACATTAACACTTCCACCAACAGAGGGATTACAGGAGAGAAAGTTGTAGAAGGGAATTTCATGAATACTGTTTCCTCACTGGAAAAAGAAAAGAAGAAGCAAAAGCAAACCAAAAAACTGTGCGAATGCAGAGAAACCATGGCAGCTTTTCCTCTTCAAGAGTTTATGTACGCTGTAAATGGCTTGTTCCTCAGTCCTGTATTTTTATTCCTGGGAGTCATTTTAGTTCCTGAGGAATTTGTAAGTAGTGGGATTTACAGCATTTGCAACTTACAGCTGTTCTCAGAAGAACCAGGGGGCCTGAAGACATCACTGAACCTGCAGGCACCTGCTCTTTTGGAAGTCCCATTTCTCTCAGAATATGCAAGTTGTCTAATAATACAGATAATGGGCCAAATATGGCTGGGGCTAAATATGGGACACACACTGTCTCTCCAAGGACCACTACAGAGATTAATTGTTCTGTAGGTAATTGTTTCAAGCGTATTTGCTCAAGATTCCATCACTACTTTGGAGGGCTTTTGTTCTGCAAAAGGTGCAGGAGCATTTTGCACTTTCATGTTTTCATACTAGTTAGAGTTATGTAGTTCAAAATAATCTGGACACTGTTCTTTCCTTGCTAAATGAGCACTTCACAAAACACACTGGTAGATACAGTGCACCTTCAAGCTCACAAATAACCAGGTTCAGCTGAACTTTGATGTAGAAGGAGGCAGGCACAGTATAGATCCTTGCAGAAAGCTTTTTTTAAGCCATCAGTCCAGGCATGACAAATTTCCAAATTACAAGTTCACTGAAGGAGTAACCTCAAAACTAACATTCAAAACCCATTGAGAAAAAGGGGTGGGGGGGGATTGTCACTGTGTTTCCAGAACTACAAGAAAAAAAATCAAGAACGGAAGCTCATGGCAGCACAAAACAAATAGCTCTCCATGACAAAAGAACAGAAAGTCACCCATAAATAAACTGATCATACACATGTTTAGGCAGACTAATAACACTAAGACAAACAAATCCATACTGGATTAGGAGCAAACAAATTGCTGAACATTCATCTCAAGCATTTAAAATCTGATCAAAAGTAATTGCATCTACTCCAATCTTTATGTCTCTTTCACAAAGAACATCCACCTTGGCATAAGGACTGAAGATCACCATCCACCTAATTAAACACTCCTACAATGCATCCAAAACCGATAATATTCAGATGGTTTTAAAGCGAGACTGAATAATACTCTTACACATGAGCAAAAGTGCTAACCATAAAAAGCAGAGTTGTTTGGAGTTCTCCCATTAAGCATATACGTGATTACAGTAAATGTTTAAGCAATTTCTCATCTCCTAGTGGCACGGCATGTTCTTAAGTTATTACCACCTAGATTTAATATTTAACAATAAACCATCACAGTCATTTCAGCATGAGTTTCTTTTGATGCTTGTGTTAGCAGGGTCACCATGTAATGTAAGAAGTGCCAGAATACATGCTGCTAACATTTTTCACATGTCTATGATTAGTCTCTTCTTAATTGAGCTGTGCCTCTTTTAACCCTATTGCAACTAGACAGTGGCCAGATGGATAGAGCCAGCCAACATCTACCTGCTACATCTACCTGCTCAGCACCTAAGGAACTATATTCTATTTCCATTTCCAATTTCAGTTCTTCCTTTTGAAAGGGACTTGCCTCTGAGTTTTTGCCCTAAAGTCCAGCTAGCAAGTAGGAAGGCTGCCTGGTTGCCAGCAGACTTCTCACCTGACTAGATCCTTGGCTGTCCCCACACAGGACATTAGTGACATGTTACGTCATTTATTTCACTGTATGGTATTCCAGTTACAAAGTGTTAATTCTGATCAAACTAAATTACTGCCTTCCAGCTAAAATCACCTTTCAAAATAAGTCATGCGCAATCCAAATACAACCAGCCACCCCAATTATTAGAAGGAGCGACATGCAATGCCAAGGTATGTCTATGGACTGTGGACAGAAAATGTTTAGACAGTCTGTGGTAGAAAACAAAGGCAAATGCCTTTAATGTTACAATTTATACAATAAATATTTATCTATTTAAACCACAGAAATAAAACATGGTCTTTATAGAAATAAAAGCATTCAGAAAGTTTGACATAAAATGCCATTTTCATTACTCCAAAGGTCAGCCTGAGTTTTGTTCAGTGGAAGGTGATCTTTATTTCAGGTGATCAAAAACAAAGAGGGAGAAAAAGAGATCTTGTGCACAAAACAGGAATTCCTCCAAATTTCATTTGTTAAGTGTTTGCAACCAAGCAGCTCTTTCCTTTACAGACATGTTAAAACAAACCTCACAGCACACCAAGGGACCACCTCCAATCCATTCATGTCCCATAACAAATAGAAGAGCAAGTCCAATTCTAACAGAAGAAGCATGTCTTGAAAAGTAACTTATCAAAAATGGAGATATAGAGAGGTGAAGTACATTTATGTGACTGCTAAGCCCTGTTCTTTTCCGTTCACTATTTTAAAAACCTCTAAATAGTAATTTCCTTTCCAATATTGATTTCTTTCAACAATATTGGTTTTTTTTTCAGTCTAATTTTTTTAATAGCTCATGCCATGCATTTCCCATGGTTAGCTCTCCCCACCTTTGTTTTCTTTACCAGGAAACATTACAGAAAATATAACCACAACCTGCAGTCTCTGGAAATAGCATATAATTATTGATAATTATAATTTTGGTTGAAGGTGTCAGCCAAGTTTAGCATTTGCAACAGTGGATTGCAACCTGACAGTCACTGGATTTCTTCAAAAACTGAAAAAGTCAAGTTCATGTATGCTACCCTGCAAAATATGGATGGGCAAAATTCCAGGAGAAAATTTTTAGGGCTTTGGAATTAGTGGCATTTTATAATACAGAATACTGCATTGTCCTGAAAACAACTAATTAAATCTAAAGTGTTATTCCCTTATATAATGCAATTGTATTAAGGAACATTCTTTATAAACTGAACTTATTATTTGGAGTAATATATGCCTGCTGCTGTGTATAAAAAATAGTTCAAACTAGCTACACTTGTACCCTCAGACACATTTAATTCTGATGAGACAACATGCTTGCCAGCAGATCAAATCAAAGGCTTTTAAATGTGGTTCAAGGATTTATCCTAACCTACTGTACATTATGCCTTTGTTTTTATAAAAATAGTTCATGTGTCTAGACACAGTATTACATGTTTCTGCAAAACTGTGTACATTTAATACTTTATGCAGATGATTAAATTTCAGCTTCAGTATAGTAATGCACAACACTTTGTTCTCTGGATTAGAATGCCCAGTACCTTTTCAGCTAATTTAATTCCTCAGTTTTCCTCAAAGGAATCAGGAGCATTGCTGTGTTTACATAAGATGTCCAAATTCTAGTTTTGTTTTGCATTAATGAAATTCCATTATCAGGCAAAGACAGGCCCAGCATGTTTTCATGACGGCTTCAAGCACCAATTATCTGGGATTTTCCAGTAAACAACCTGACCTTCAAGCTAAAACTAGGATTGCCAGAGAAAGAATAGTATCATGGGCTGGGGAAATCCTCCAGCAGAATTATCATCTCTGTCCAGGTAAGGTCTAATGTTCCAAACGCTGTTCATGCTGCTGGACATAGCAGAATTCAGACAGCACTTGCATATGCCACCAGACCATGGACACTGCTTGTCTCAAATCTAGCCTCAAACCTAAGATTTCATGAAAAACCAATGCCATGAAAAAGATGAACTTTTAAGACATACACACCCCCATCATCCCCCCAGAGACTTAAATGTATACATACTTCTTCTAATTTTTATTCTGTGCCTGGAAGGATACATTCGCTGTCTCCCTTTACAAATTACATAAAGAAATCAAAAGATTTTTCCCAGTTGATTGAAAAAATTGTTTCCATTATTTTAATCCTTCCCTCTTCCCAGAAACCCTATAATCAAATCTAGAATTGGTTCTGTCATAAAACCCACCTAATGATTCGTTCTGGCCCTTGAGCAGCATGTGTTAGTGATGCTCCTTGAAGCAAAGTTTTGTTTACCCTTCTCCCTGAGGAAAGATGTAATTATTAAAGGCCTATGAAAGCCATTTCTCATGAAAAAGGATGAATATCAAGGACTGAAATGAACCCTGGATGAAGAAAACCCAAACATGTTCTTTATAACCAAATTGTGAGCACTGCAGGTCCAGATCAGACATGGGAGTTTCTTCACCACTCAAATTTGTCAAACGCTTTGCTGAGAAGTTTGAGGAAACCTTTGGTTTATGGTAAGCAGTTTTGGATGAGGGCCAAAGTACAGAAGCCTTATTTCATTTTGTCAGCAGCTAACAGACTGATTCCTCCCCTAAACTCTCTGGAAACAGGGAATAACCTCCTCTTTCTGCTGGCTTTGTTTGCAAGCAGGATGATGCAGTCCCAAGACCAGGTACAGTAGCTTTCTGGTACCTTCTCTCTACAACCACTCCAGGCTTTAGATACCATCCAGAAAATTATGGGACTAGCTTGAAAAATAAATAAGTTTATAGAGATTTTAACAAAACAAACCTTTTAATATGCTTTTCAAGCCATACAGTTTATATTCCTAAGTTTATTAAAAATATTCACATTATCTAGAAGCTCTCATTACTATTGCCAGTCAATTTAATTTCAGTTTTCACACAAGCAGCAATGTGGAATTTTAAGGAAAAAAAACTTCTGATTATTAGATCATAATAGTTGGCCACAGACTATTATCTAGATAATAAATCCATTGCCCTCAAAAACAAAAATCCAAGGCTGGAACAGAAAGCAACTTTTCTTAAGCCACATCCTTATCTAAGAAATACTTATTTAGTCATTGTACTTTCAGAACAATTTTCTCATATGTCCCCCTGTAAATGAACATCTATGTCATTGTTTTGGCCTGATGAATGTTCGAGTTCAGGGTGATTTTCTTGGTCTATTTCTTGTTTTATTCTTAGTATATTACCTGGTATATTATCTATAATTATAACCCCTTGTTTTTACTTAAACCTATCAATCTGCCTGACAGTCTGCCTAGACTGCATTTTGAAAACAGTAAAATGAACTAAAAGGAGAGTAATCAACCTATCTCAATAACCTATGGAGAGCTATGCACCAGGTAATGGCTCAAGTTACTCTTCACAAAAGCACAACAGAATATGGCAACATTAATGCCAACTTCCAGCTTCAAAAAATGAACAACTCTGAAAAGTAAACTGTCTCTCCTAATTAGACCTTGGCATTGTCCTCTCAGATTTACAGAGTCATTATTTTGCTTTGAATAAACATCACTATTTCTTTCCTAGGCAAATTCCTTGGCTCTGTTTCAATTATTTCTTTTAAATATTAAAGAGCAGGAAACATTTGTTTTCCCTTGTCACATCCTGTCCTCTTTACATAGCATCACAGAGTCCCCTTTGAAACGCCTGCTCTTACGGCAAGCCTGACATGCACAGTTCAATCAAAACATTTGCTATTGTCTTTTGCCAACTACAAACAAATTTCTGCACAAACGCTGAAAAGGTTTAAAGGTTTCGACAGCCATCTAAAGCCGAGCTAACACGACTGTCAAAGAAAGGTGGTGTCAAACTGCTCGGCTTCCCCGCTACCACCCTGACTTAAAAAAGAAAAAGAAAGACAAAGCAATTCACTCATTCACACAGCAGAGCTCCTGGCAAGAGCTCACTCGCTGTAAAACCACTGCTCTCACAAAATACTCGAAAGCAGAAAAAGCACACGAACAGTTAGAGATGAGTGTGAAAGGGTAACTTACATTATTTAGAAAGACAGTGGGAAAGGACTGCTGCAGTTTCTTCGTTATTTTACACTGCTGTTGGCAGAGCAGACAACCAAAAAAGTTCATCTAAAGAAATCCCTCCTTTTAATTCTCTCTCTCCCAGTTCATTTACTCTGGAGTCTCTCAGCCTGAAGAGATCCGACAGTCAAAAGTTTATCCCGTTGTATTTCCGAATGATATGGCCGACTTTCCTTGGACACATACCAATGATGCAGTAAAAATAGACAAAACGGGGGGGAGGGAAGAAGCAATCTAGCTTGAGCCTGAATCTTCTTAACTCAGTGTTTTCTGTAAAAGCTGCTCTTATGTCAGAAGATCCCATTCCTACCCTGACTTGCAGAGCACTGAGTCATCCATCTGGTTTTCATAAACTGCAAATTACAGGCAAACCAGGGAACATACACAGTCCAGTTTTAGCAGAACTCCCCAAGCATCAGCCTTACGAGTAACCTGAGGTACAAAGGCTTTGAAAATAAACAGCTGGCCCCATGCCGGGATGGTCTCCCGTCTGCAGATGCCTGACTGCTCCCCCAGGCAGCGTCCAGCAGCCCAGAGCACCACCCACCACTCAGGAAAGTGGCAGCCGGGTCCCCACACTCCCCGCTGTGGAAACAAACCGACTTTGCAGCCCTCCCTCGCTCCCAGCACAAACAGCCTCTCTGGAAAGGGGCAGGGAAATCCAGTGCATTATATGAAATCGTTCAACAGTTTAGCAAGTCATTTAGAACAACCTGTTTTTTATAAACAGGGAAGTGAATGCTGATCCCCTTACATCCTCTAAATGCTTCCAGGTGGGAAGCAAATCTAATGTGTTCGTAGGTTTTGTTTTGGTGGGTTTTTTTCCCTAGTAAGGCAACTCTCAGAGCCAGTGGACAGCTGCTTAATAGGGAACTTTTGGGGTGGTTCAAGCCATTCATTACAAGAATGAACATTTTACCAAAAGTATCAGAAACAAAGTTTTGATACGCGCCCCATGAAAGTCCATGACTCAAAGCCCCCAAGCCACTTTCAGCCCCTATTTTCATCTATTTAAAGGTCTAGTGCCTGGATTAAATTCAAGTACCAAAGGCTTAAGGAGTCATCTATATTTTTTGGATGCTTTATGGCTTTTGTGTCAGGACTGAAGAACATTCTTTTCCCAATAAAAAAATCAAGAAAACAATTTTATGGGGGATAAAAAAGTTTTGCCGTTGCTTAAAATTAAAGTTGTTACCTGTATGTTCTTTAAAATAACAAGTTTTATTTAGTTGTTAGTTTTAGCAGAGGACTTTTTCAAGCTTTTCTATTGGGAATAATCTTACTCTGCTTGAACAGTGAGACTCTCTAAACAAGGCAGCTTTCACTAAAGCATCGGTGAATCAGTACAGTGAGTCATTAACAAAATAAAAACACCATTGTAAACGCTCTGCCTGAAAGTCCTGAGCCTTGTCACTTGCTCAGTTTTTCATCTTGGCACAATCAGGATTGTGCTGATTGTCTATTCATCCTGTACCTGGATCCAGGACTGACACAACTGGACTGTTAAAGCCAAAAGCAGTTGAATGATTAAAACAATCAAAACAAACAAACAAGCAAACAACAACAACAAAAAACAACACCAAACCCAAAAAACAAGGCTTTCTAGTCAGTAGAAGCAATGGAGAAAATTATGAATTAATTTTTTGTGTTTATTTTTGCCTGTGCTGACACAATTCCTTCCAGTAGTTGTATAACCCATTGAATAATTTCAGTCACATCAGGTAGAGATCCCAAAGGTATTATATTCCTACAGCCTTTGTGAAAAAAAGGCAGCTGTCCAGATGAGTGACATACAATCCAGTGATCCAGTGTAAAAGGCTACACATGAACTCAGCTGTATATTAGACACCAGAGCACCCCACACAAACAAGAGGTCTATGAGAACAGATTTCATGTGCCCTACGGCTCAGCTGCTACCAAAGTTGGACAACTTTGCCTACATTCTAGCATTTTTCCTCTCTTCTATTCTGTTCTCCTGTCAAAGTAGTGAGCAGCAAAACATACAAAATGCACAGATGTCAGCTGAAGCAAATAATATTATTTTTTGAAATAGCAATAAGCAGGGTTTGGTAACAGTTGAGTTATTCTCCTTCTTAGTAAACAAGTGGGGTGAACTGACTACCTCACCTTTTTAGTGATACTTTCCATGATACCAAAGAACCTGATCCTGGTAGAGCAGACTTACAGGTTTGGGGACAGAAATTATATCATGGGTCACAGCAGAGTAGTCCTTGTGTGGTTTTCTGGGCATGTAGGTCTCTCCCGACTGTACAAGGACAAGTTGAATGACTTATCTTTGGAATAAGAATGCTCTTTTTGGTGAGACATGGTAATAAAGAGGAGAGTAAGTGGAAATAACCACCTTCAGTTTGTGATGCTTGTGCTGACTGAAGCTTTTTCCCACAAAGGAGCAAATGCATTAATTCACAGTGATCTCTCAGGTGCTCTTCAATATATCTGTTCTCTCAAAAAAACAGTCCATTTACATCAAAGGTGGCTTTCACAAATAACAATTCCACAAGAAAACTTCAAGAAAATTCAAAATTCAAAATAGAAGATCATTTCTAAATGACCCTTCATTTTCCAGGCTTTG
>QWTY01037755.1:0-22032 GCA_008033365.1 Pseudorectes ferrugineus
TTTTTTTTTTTTTTTTACTAGAAAGTAATTTTTTTTAATCTCAGTTTTGCAAGCTGTTTAGTCTTCAGATGTGTGAGGGTGAAATGCATCCTCTTTTTCCACAGCAAGGGGGTGATGCCCCTTTCACGTGAGTAGTGTCACCACCAGGATTGGGGAATGGTAGTAGAGCTGCACTGATCCCCCTCCCATTCGCCTGGCCAGGCTGAGGCTGCCTGTGGGATGCTGCTGCTCAACAGAAATATTTATATAAGCCGAGGGAGACTTACAGCAACAGCACCAACATGCAGAGATGGGAAAAAAAGACAGAAAAAATTACAAGACCATTTATAGGTTGTTCATATGACCCTGCTAAGAGCCCTACAAAACTCACTACAACACCGCTGGAGTCACTAACAAACTGAAGCACTTTACAAAACCTGTACCTCATCAATAATTCTGGATTGTTCTGAAACACTTGTGCTCCAAACACTCATGCTCCATAAAGTCTCTTTTAACCAATGCAAATTTATAAAAGGCACATTGTCAAAATTATGGTAATTCAACTCCTTCAATTGCAAGTGTGAAATGAAATGGTTCTGTATTTTTTTCTTATAATTTTTGCTCATCACCAAGTTAAAAAAAAAAAAGAAAAAAGAAATTACTTTTCTGGATTCCTACATAATCAAATTCAAAAATCTTTGTGAATTAAAAAAAATCAGTTCTCTTATGCAACATTGGCTAAGCTATCATGAACTCTTTTTCTTCAGTTAATATCCACTTCATGAGCAAAAAACCCCCAAACCATGAAGAGGCTGGACAATCTTCAGAGGTTTTCCTTTAGTATTGAAAGCATTTTATGGTCAGGAGATGTACACTTGAAGCATTTTGTGCTGGGTACTGAAAATATAGTAGCAAATATGTTAAGCTTAACACTTTTTTTTCTGTAACTCACACCACATAGCAGAGAGCAGCATTAAATTGTCTAGATCAGACATTCTTAACTAGGAAGTTGTGCAAATAAGAGTTATCTCAGTTTAGCTACTAAAGCAAAAGAATATTGGTGTGTGGGAGGAAAAAATTCAGAATAACTCAAAAGGACAGGAAAATTTATTCAACTTCAATTAAGAAATCAATTACAAAAAAATCCTAAACTCTTATTTAAATAAGGATGGGAATGGGATAATTCAACTTCTGCTTTGTAAAAAAAATCAAAATAATCAGAAAATAATGGGTTTCACCACTGTTATTAATTTAGTTCACAAATGTCTTAGTTCCTTGGAGAGAGTCATCTTTTGGATTTTGATTTTTTTTAATAAAACACCACTTCCTCTCGTGCTATTCACTGATGAAATATAAACTTACCTTCCCAAAAAAATGCATTTATGCTCATCCTGTTTTTGCAAAAACCCTCCTGTGTCTGCCCTGAGAAGAGGCCTGAAGACAGACATCTGCTGAAGCGGATTATTATGCAGCAGCACAGTATGGTGTGTGAGCAATCCCACACTTAAAAGATGTGAAAAAACAGAGAAAGCTGCAATGGAGAAAAATGAGTGCATTGACAGAACTGGAAGCAACAACTTTTTCTTTCTTCTTCTGTTTTTTCCCTTTTTTTTTTTTCTTTTTTATCTTTCCTCCCTTCTCTCCTCTGCCATGGCCAACTAAATTAATCAGAAAAACTAGGTCGGCACAAATGAACAAGGTGAGCCAGCTGCAAACTAAATGGACAAAACAGCAATGAGTGAGGTAGCTGTGAGGGCATATGCCCCAGAGTTCAAATTGCCAGAGGGCAGCTTCATGCAGCTCTTATCAATTTTTAAATGTGCTTACTCTTGGTTTTTACAAGTGAGTTTAAAACCACGTATTTCACACTAATTTCTGAAATATATTTTGAATCAAACAACACAATAAACCAGTCACTAAATTGCGAAAACTTCAATTAAAGTTTCTTGCCTTTTTCAAATTAATCAAAATCCATCCTTTTTGATTCAGCAGGGACTAAGTGAGCATCAGTGCCCAGATTCCCTTAAAAACTTTCCACACATGTAGTCTGTAAAACATGTATATTTATCAATGAAATACAGGTTAAAAAAAAAAAAATGCTGTCAGAACATGCCAATTCTCTCAAAGACTAAGAAAGAGCATGGGATGAAGGAAGGCCAGAACAGGAATCTTGCAGAAAGTTGCAAAAGGAAGCTACGTGACATTCCTCAGGAGTTCAAAACCAGTCCTGTGAAAAGGAACCACATGTGCTACATGAAATAGAACTGAAGTAACTCTCACATGGGGATGGATCTCATACCCATCTCTGTCCAAGGCATAGGAGGGGAACCTGCTGCCTCCTGGATTGTTCCTCATCCTTGGGGCAATGTCCAGCCCTCACCTAAAGGGTGACTTTTCATGGGGGAAAACAAAGGAGATTGTGATTTGCAGTGGGCTAAACACTGCTACATCTAAATCCACTATCAATGTGCTTCTACTTAACCAACAGAAGACCAGTTAGATACATGTCCAAGTTTAAAAGTCTTAGCAAAACAAGACCAGGGCGTCCAGACACATTTAAGAGCTCACTCTGAGGTGGACAGGCTTGAACACTTCACCCTGTAAAACCTCTCTCCATGTTTCTAACCACGTAATGGTCTAACATTTACCCACTAAACAAACTATTTACATTGCTAGTTCAGATTCATTGCAGTCTTATTGTTCAGGAAACTTAATTTTAAAACCCTTTTAACTGAATGACCTGCTAGAAGTATATTGAAGTGATTTCATTATTTGAAAATTTCTTAAAGGAAAGGTCATTTGCATAGTGATCATTTTTCACATGCAAGACCAGTGGCCATTTTCCAGCATTCAGATTCCACCCCTCCCTTCCAACCTTACATTTAGTTTTTACACCCGGTAGCAGACAGGTTAAAGATATTGCAACCATGAAATATAGTCAAGTAACTTTAAGAGTTTAAAACACAGTTTAAAAGATAATTTTATTAAGTCTATGAGGCAGTTGTACCTTGTCATTTTCTCAGATACATCTCTCCCAATAGTTTGCCAAAGATAAACCCTGTCCTCTTTTATGTAGTTGAACCATAAGATACAGAAGACAGAAGTAAAAAATGGATTGTAGAGACTGAATGCAGATTGAAGAAATACATTTTATTTAAGCAGCATATCTTACCCACTTCAAAACTTACTCCTCAGTATTTCAGGTTGATGTTAACATAACCTAATTTGTTTGTTAAAAAGCAGAAATTCTACTAAATCCACTTAAGCAAATAAACCAACTTTCAGGGTACTTCTTCCTGTCCTGCTGAAGAGCTGCTCTATTTAGCATAGCTCTGCATTGCAGGCATCAACAGCTGACTTTCAGCACATTTATCTCTATTTAATGTGCATCACAGATACTGCCTTCTTGGCAAATGCTGCCTTCCTTGGTACAGCTCTGCAATGGAGTGAAAACTCCTACAAGCTTTTTGTGTTGATTAGCAAGTTAAGAGAACACAGATTGAAGCATTGTGTTATTCAAAATCTGGTAAAAATAATGGTAAAGCATGACTGAAGGTAACTATTAATTGTGCAACTAAAGTCCTTTTTCTGTGAGTTTAGAATAACTGTGTTTTGTATAGATGCAAACATCAGGAACTTATGGAGCTGCCAGAGATCGGAGGTTTTTACAAAAGGCAGCAAACCTGGACTTTATACAGTTTCCCAAAATGATAAATTCATGCTGTGGGGTGACTTAAGTATATTTTAAATCTTGCAACAGCTCTTTCTCTAAAATGTCTAAGAAAAGTGACTTTTCTATTGGGAGTGAGGAGAGGTGATAAATAACAGTGGATAGGAGAAATAGTAACATGGAAGGAGAAAAAGTATCAGAGAGAGAAGAAAGCTGGATTTCTTTCATAACCAAACTCAGAACAAAAGCAGACAACAGCACACAAATAAGAGGAAGCATAAAAAAAATCTACAACAGGAAGACAGGAAAAAAGCCAAGAAAGCCGAGAATCTAACGGACGAATATCTAACGGACAACAGAAATAAGACGGAAAATTTATAGCTGTCATTTAAGAGGGAAATTAAACAAATAAGCTGCTGGAATACTCGTTTGTTTTTCAAAATGGCAGGCCAGGATACAGGAAAAAGGGATTATTAAGAAAAATTAGATGTATAGATGTAATCAGGAGTGCTTGAGGAAAGTCACTGGCTCCCATGGGATTGGTGTTTATTTTTAAAAAGACATATATGTAAACATATGTATAATGCATGTGTGCATGCACTTCTGTGATGGCAACACATTTCAGTGTTTTCCTTAAGATCTTGGGGGCTGGACTAGATGACCCTTAAAGGTCCATTTTAGCCCAAATTATCCTGACTGTAAGATCCCAGTATGTTTCTGTAGAAAACAAGGAAGTCTAATGGACCCAAGTTAAAATTAATTTGAATTAACTTTAATGCACTGGAGAAATGGTCTAAAACTAGTATTTTTTTAAGAAGAAACACAACAAAGTGCTAAGTGCTACATTTAATAAAAATGAAAACACATATAAATACAAAAAAAAAGGAAACTGCTATCTTGCCTAGTACTGCTTAAAAGGTGCTGAGAATTATCAAATATCCAGGTAAGAACCAGAGCTGCAAAGTTGTTGCAAAACAACAAGTAAAATTAATTGTGATATGCATTAATAAGGCTGCCTAATTAGCACTGGGCAGGTTATTATCTTGGGGGATAGCATCAGGGGTGGCATGAAAAGACCAGGAATACAGTACTATTCTGTATGAGTATACACAGGGTGAGTAATAGTTTTGTAAATCTGTAATTACGGATTCATGTAGGAGCATTTCTGCCTGGTGTCCCTCCTTGTGGGGGAGGATGACAAGGGTATGGGATGCAAAGAGAAATGGTAAGCATGTGCCTGGGCTGGCTGGCCCACTGTGTCCATGGGAGGATACGGCCGATACCTTTGGAGGTTGCTGCACTGAGAACAACACTCCTCAGCTAAGAACTGTGCTCAATGGAGTTCAGTTCAGCAGCATTTAGAAAATGAATTTTCACAGAAAGATATCGTTGTCTTTAGACAGATAGAACAAACCATTTTTATTACCTTACTTTATATTTATTTTCAAATTTATATTACCTTTTTACTAGATGTGAGCAAAAGTTTAAAATATTTTACCACTAAAACTTTTTGAAAGCATTAAAACCAATGCAATATAAAAAATGACTATACATAGTCTGTGTTAAAGAAATTAGATTTGTGCCTTTCATGTGGCAAACCAGTCACACCTGTGCCAATCCAAAAGTTCCAAAACTCCAATCCTAAGAATAAAAATTGATTAAACAGTGGTTTAGTTGTTGGTCCCCTGGTGCCCTAGTTTTCCCAGGTTTTCACATGAAAAACAACGCACACCACATCACCCTGCAATTTTATGGCATTAGTCCTGCTTGTTCTGCACTACACAGTATCATCTCCAGCTTGCCCCTTTTGCTTTTTAACGTGACACTCATTCCTCATATCCCAGATGGAATCTAGCAGTGTGCGTTGAAAAGACAGATAACCACATTGTACTTTCTTGTGGAAAAAAAAATCCCTGTCCAGAACTATTGCTTTCTGTATCTTTCATTTTGTAAACTGCAGCCCAAATTCCTTGATATACAACTCAGCTGATGTCCCTCCCCATGTCCCCTTTCCCAATTCTGTGAGCTCATGCTGTCTGTGAAATGACAGCAACAGCTTAATCCCACTTCATGAAGAAGGAGTAAATGACAATCTGGAAAAGAAAAAAATATGAAGATTTTTATATTTTACTCTTCTTGTCAGGCTGATACCCAAACGTGTTCACTCAAAAAAGAAAACAGATTATATGACCAAAACTTGGAGGTTTGTCCTATTCACAATATAACCCAAATGAATGGGAAGCAAATGGACATCGCTGATGCTTGAAGACCAAGCTAACTCCAACTAAGAGCCTGGATTCTTTTAGTTTCTGACAATGCACAAATTCTACACACTATGTATCTATAGAAATGACCATTTTGGGAAATCATACAAATTTTATACTTGTTGAAAAGCTGCTTTGAAATTTGACAGGTGACAGGAACATGACAGGAGTTGGTTATCCAGAACCACTGAAAATAGCTTGTAAAGCTCATAATTTCTTTCTCAGAGAGAAAGTTTATTTTCCTGTCTGCTTTAAAGAGACATATCATAGAGTGGCTCCTATTTCATGAACTGAAAAGCTGACCTTCCCTCAGACTCATCAGCGCTGCACCCCCTGGAAAGCAAAACACTAATCTCAACTCCAAAGTATTAAATTACTTTCTCTTTTTTAATATGGATATAGACGGAACATGAATATTTCTCCAAGAGTGATTTTCCAGTCTGCATTTCACGGTCCACCAGGTAATAGCCTATTAAGGAGGCAAGCAACAATAACTGTGTCACACATTCTTTGAAAATCTGTCATAAAATTCATATCAAACGAGCAACATCTTCAACATTTTCTCAGCCCTACCTAGACTAGACAGCACAGGACAGGTACCAGATGATTGCCCTCTTGGCTGAAGGATACATCCAGGCTTTCCTCTCCCACTGCACATACTCTGCTATGGAACTGGACTGAATCATGCATGTTTGCACATGACACCAGAAGTCAGCTGAAGACCTTTTAGGTCCTTTGAGTTACACAGCGTGAACCTGGTGGATTCAAAAGACTTCTTACGACCCTTGAAATCCAAGGCTTGTTTTCATCCCAGCAGCATACCGCCAAAGCTTTCACTGTTGTATTTTGGGCTAAACCATTCTACTGCAAAGTCCTAGGGATTGTGGATTCTAAAGGCAGGCTGAAGCTTCAGGCTGCGTGGAGAAAGCAGAAGGCTAAGCTGCCTTCTGAGACATAAGAAAATGTCCCACTATAGTTCATTTCCTTCCTCTTAACCATCACTTCAAACTCACCTTTGTTACACTTTCAGGAGGGGGTGTATGCTCAAATGCCTTCTAGACTTTCAAATCCTCACCCCAAATGTCAAGACTTCTTAGCACCATGGCACACTTTGCCTCTGCAACACAACTGATGGCTATTACTGAATGGGTCTTTGGTACCAGTCTGGGTTTAGGTTAAAGAAGGATGTTTTCTTAAGGATTTTTTTTACAGCTGTGGAACTATATGAGCAATTTTGGCATCATTCAACTGCATTTGTTGCACACATGAAAAGAAAATGCATGCATAACCAAATCTGATATTCCAAAAATCAAATTCAAGATGGTTACAAGATGTTATTAAGCATACTCCTTAATGCTGCAAGGATGAAACAAATAGAAGAGACCATGTAATGCTTTTAAACACATTTCTTTTTATAAGACGCAAACACACCCCTTTCTAAGTGATTTCCTATTAGAAAGGGTGACAGTCAAGAAGGGTGACAAATCCTCTGAGTGTACTGGGAAACTCAGAATTTCCTCCACTTACTGTGGTGTACAGACAATCTTTCTCCAGAAATGGTACAAAAATTTAAATAGTGAAACACACAAAATGAAAACATTCATATGAAATATCTAAGTGGTTCTTTGTGGTTCAACTGCTGTTGACATGAGTAAGACACTACCTGCATTTATATTCAAAAATTATTTGTTCTGCTGCACCCCAAAGAAGGAGGGAGTAAGTGGTCTACTCAATTATTTCTAAAAGAAGTAAACAATTTAGACTAGTAGAAAAACTGGTAAGAAGCCTGGTTATTATATGCTCTTTGGAGATTTTGCAAGTTGATAAAAAGTAGCATATATCACACAAAGTAGGAAAAAAAATCACACTGGTAGACAATAAACATTTATTGATCTTTGGCTTTAGAAATTGTCCTATTTTGGATATGGGAAATACTATATAAAATAATGGAAGGGTTTTTTAAAACCTAAAGTACTGTAAAACAGTCTATCCTTTACAGTGCACAAGTGCAAGGCATGCAGAGTACATGTAGGGATGCTAAAATACTATAGGAACATCACTGCAGTAGACATTATATGTCCAACATGGATTAACGCTTTACAAAGGCAGGCAAGTTGATGGGGCCACTTGATAAACAGCAGATATCACAGCTTCTCCTGGATTTGCTGTGTGTAAACTAATGAGCAACTAATAGATATAAATTTCATTTTAATAAGGTGTGCATTATAAAAGCGGAGTTAAACTACAACATTTCCACAAAATGAACGGGGAATAAGAAAGTATAACCTTGCTTCAATTTTGCGAAGTTTAATGTTGTTAAAGAAATTTAGGCATTTAGGCGACAAACCAATTCTTACTGTTTTTACATTAACATAAAATGCTGCCTGAGCAAGGCAAAACCAGCTTCTTAAGTGCTCTACAGTAAAAAAAGTAATGTAAATTCTTACAAATAGTGTAAGGAAATATTTAGCAAGCTTACTGTACCAGGTTTTCCCAAATAGTGTACTATATACAGTACAGATTTCTACAGCCACTTTTTAGAGCTAAAAGCTCAACATGCTGTGACAAGCCTTCCTCAGAAGAAGGCTTCCTTTGGTAGATTTGAATCAGCAACACCGTTTCAACTTACAAGCACTTCACATGCAGAATGTACAATTAATTCAGGAGCAAGGGCTTGCTGTTTCCTCACTTTTTTACTCCCATGCTGAACCAGGCAGGTTCTACCTTCAGCTCTTGCATTCCTGAAGGTGGAGAAGCAGTTTTAAAGTAAGGGTAGTTTCACTATTGAATACCCTAACAGAATTCTACAAGGTGTAACTTTTTGGAGCTTGGTGTCAGTCAGCCATATCACATTTGGTACTCTTTGTGCTCCAAATCCATAAGGTTTCAGTGAACTTCAGTGCAGCCTTTCCAAGCCCAAGCAGAACAACTTACCTGGCTGAAGTCACCCATGTGCCTGCACAACTGGGGTATAATTAACACCCAGGTGTCACTATGAAACTTTGTAAGTCAACCCTTTCCATATCTCGTAAACCCTTGCCCTCAGTCATAAAGAAAACAATGCAGAGGTGGCAGGTGGCAGAGGGGTGTTAATTTAAATTAGGGGTGTTAAATTACCAGTCAGACATGGGTGAAGTTGTTAGATTACCATTTAAGTAAGAGGAATGGAAAACACTTCTTCAAAATCTTACTTGTCTCCAATATGTAATAACACAAAACCACACATGGATGGACATTACATAAGCCAAAAACTGTATGAAAAAAATAATTTCATAGCAAACCCCATTCCAAGGGCTACCAGAATCACCCACGATTAGGCACTTTACAGTGTACAAAAAGAATGCAATATTAGTGGAGGCTGTTTATTAGTTGTAGTAGTTGTACCCAAGTATTATCCATGCCACTAAAAAATCCCCCAGAACAACCAAATAAACCCACCCTAAAACAGAGCTTTTTCAACACGTGCTGTGCTCTTCTGATCACAGATCCTGATGAACCTCTAAAAGCACAGGAAGCAATTTGTTTTTAAACAGCAGGTAATGCAACACCAGATCAATATAACGCAAACACCACTTGGCACCACCCTCACTGTGAAGCATGACAGTCTTAGTACTTGTAAAGCTCTAAGTATAAAAATCGTATTTTAACAGTATTGTAGCAATAAGAGGAAGCTAAAATTTACATATATAACATCAGAGTCTTTCCTATTTGGCAAATACTGAAATGAAGGGAGGCAGGTCTTTTTGTCTTAGGTTTGTTCTAGAGTAGAAAGTATTATGTGCCTTTCACTTAAAGACAAAAAAAAAAAGACTATTAACTGAACAACAACACTGAATTTGTCTGTTCCCAGCAACAAAGAGACAAGTAAAAGATTTAAAGTAAAATATTTACAACTTGGAAGATGTTCCCTGTGCAATTTGTAACAAGTCTACCTTATGAGAAATTTTAGGCTGAAATTATTTAATAGCGTCTTTGCATTAATATTTGCTCACATAAATGGGAAGACTGAAACATTAGACAGCTTTCTGTAACTTCTATTACAGAATATTTTTCCATGTGTATTCCTCCTAGAAAACCTTACATACTGTTAACAATGGAACAAAGGAATGACCAAAGACGGGAAAAATAAAAACTGTTGGCACATCATGACATGGGTATGAACTGTAGTTATGAAATACTATTTTTGGCGCATTTTTCTTCGTCCTAGGTTTTTATCAAAAATACTGTGAATATGCACTCTGGAAGCTTAGAACATGTATGGGAGGCAGAGTTACTATGAATAGAGGAAGAGAGAATAAGGTTGACTTTAAGTGCAAGAATTTAAGCCAGGTTTTAAAAAATATGTTGCAGCACAATAAAATAATAATGACCTACTAGTAAGGAGTTTGTAAAAAGCTATTCAAAGCTCTTCTGAAATGCGTATTTTATAGATAGCAGAGCTGTATGGATAGCACGTTGTTGAGAAAAAATGCTGCAAGTACAAATTCTAACGGTTCTTGACTGATGTGTAATCACATGGAAAAAATTTGGTATTTACAGGTGGATTTTGCACTTTATATAAAACTGCATACCTGTTAATACTTCAGTCTGGACATCAAGTTTTTAAAAAAAATTTGTGTAGAAGTTTTTGGCTTCTAGTTGCAGGCACTGATATTAATTTAAAAAATGAAAATATGATCCATGGTATTAGGATTAAAAATAATTTCCATAAAAAACACCATTGAAATCAAAGGTATAAAAATACATATACACTGGCATGCAAAACAACATCCAGTGCAATATTACTCTCCTGGTAGTCTACAGTGAGAGACTGGAAAAAGTTAAGTGCAGCATATACAGATGTCAGTAAAAGCAGCCTGGAAATGACATGTTGGCTTCATGATCTCACCTAGAGGAGGAAGCCCTTTCAGTCTAGTACTAAGGAATGCAAATGAGACATGCCATCCACTTCACTGCACGTGCTGCACAGGTCACAAAGCATGGCAGGCCTTCCTAAGGAAGGGGGCGCACAAAAGTCACTCTGAAGCACAGACAGACCAATCTGCATCAGCCTGCATAGTGAGATCAGACATTTGGCTTCTAAGCTTGTTGCCTAGATGCTCTTTAGAGTAGGTATCAGTGAGGTCAAAATATTGCTCTTGATTTACCATTTGGGATTTAGGCTGCAGATGCTAAAAATAACAGTCTTACTCATAATGGTAAAGATTCACATTTAATATTTGATTTAGGATACAAGTAACCTGCTGTTGTCTTCCTCCATTAAGATTTTGCTCAGCTGTAACAGATTTCTCCAAGAGAACACACAATTTTGTTTGGCCTCATTCTTGTTCAATGCGTCCGTTTTCTTTGGGGAGTTAATTCTTAAACATTAATTAAAACTATTTAGTAACTTCATAGTGACAAAATTAACTGTGGGGTTAAGTCTGGGTGGGGAGGGGCTGTGTAAAACAAATAAATGTGCAAACTGCGTCATGTGAAAAAGCATAACATGTAGTATTTAAAAACTGATCAAAATTATCTCGGTGGAAAGCACAGATATTTGAGAATAAAGAGACGTAAGGCCTTTTACCTTGGAGAGCCTTCCAACAGCTTTAAGATCAGATGTGTTCAATTTTCTATGTGATATCCAATATCCCTATTACCACGTAGCTGTAGTTACTGTAACGAAGCACAGCACTTTGAATTGTTCCTTTGAAGTTAGCTGAATTTTCTGTACTTGCTAACCACTGCATAAAGTGAGGTTATGCTGCCTAATTGTTGTGCTGATGTCTTGGTAGCATTTTTGTTCTTAGAAAAATTTGACTTTACAATCCAGGGAAGAACGTATCTCTGTTTAAACACCTTGCAGTACTTGTGACCCAAATGAGGAGAAGAACAACTGCAACAGAAATTAATTTTCTGTAAGTATCTTCTGTACAAGGAGGTTGTCTTTTACTGATGCTACTATTTAATGTGCTGATCCTTATGCAAGCGAATTCTGGAAGAGGAAAGAACTGCGCAGCTAACAAAACCTCAAGAACTGGCATAACCTATAGCCTGAGAAGGAATCAAAAGAGGACAAGCATGGCCTGAGAATGTCACCTACAGAGTGTAAGAATAGGCTTCCTATAATCTATTCTCCTTTACTTAATCAACTTCTCTTAGCTCAGAAATAGCCCAAATATTATGTATGGACCTCCCTGAACTTGCTGCAAGACTTGGGTTTATCACCATCTTAACCCTTTGTCTAAAGGGACCTACATAATAAAAGTGTGGAGTTTAAACAATTGTTAACAAGTTTGTTCATGTTTCAGCTGGAGCTCAAAGTTATTTGAACTACTTAAAGGGACTTATCCTTCAGAAATAGGTAAATTTAAACTAAACAGAAGTCAAAATACAATCCTGGACCAATTTAGCCTAGTCAGTTCTGAGTAGGGAACATAGGGAAAGCGCTGTAGATCGGCAACAGAAGTCAAAGTAAGAAGTCACATTACTAAGGGAGGAAGGGAGATCTGAATTTAAAAAGAAAGAAAGAAACATGGGTTCTTTGCCAAAGGAACCTTTCCTTCTAAAATCTCTCAGAAACTAAGAGAGACCTCACTGTGCCCTTCCAGTACTTAAAGGGGGCTTATAAAAAAGAGGGAGAATGACTTTTTGCATAGGCAGAGAGTGATAGGACAAGGGGGAACAGTTTTAAACTGAAAGAGGGGAGATTTAGATTAGATGTTAGGTGGAGACTCTTGCCTGTGAAAATGGTGAGGCACTGGATAAGGTTACCTAGAGAAGCTGTGGCTGCTCATCTCTGGAAGTGTTCAAGGCCATGTTTGATGGGGCTTGGAGCAACCCAGTCTGGTGGAAAGTGGTCCATTCCAGATCCATTCCAACCCAAACCATTCTAAAATTTTTTGATTAAGTACTGGACAAAAAGCAAGACAAAATGTTTAAGAATCCTGAATAACGCCCACCAACCTTTCAGTCATGTTTTACTTGCTTTTCCATTTCTGCAAGATGCTTTCCCATTGCCAGGTGTTGATAAAGGTCTCCATGAAACAAACAAACAAAAAAAGCATTTACCAGCTGCTGTTTCAGAGGAACTTACTAAAGAAGTGAGCAGATACGCCTTTGAACCTTACACAATATACATGGAAGTCAGGACTATCACAGTTGCTACTTTACTTTAAAAGAGATTTTTGAGCTTATCACATACTGGTAGGAAGCATTGCTCACAACCTGAGCAATACGGTCCCTCTGGTTTCACTGTCACCTCACGTTTCAAAGGCTTTTATTGCCATATTTTAGTTTTTCATAACCCTTCTGTAGTCATGTCAAGATTATATGGATCCAAAGAAAGACCATCTCCCACTCAGATCAGACTGCTGACCAGAAGGTCAACCATTCAATTCTGAAGAACAATGGTCTGTGGAACAGCACAACGGCTACAAGCACTGATCTTCATGTTTGTAACACCAGGTGCCTATTTTTCACTGTGATCAGGATGATGTCTGAATAGTAAGGCAGCACCAGCTCTTAGCAAAAGCTTTGTGAAGTACAGCTACATGATCCAGTTATGACCTTTGCTGAATGCATTATATAACTACAGTCCACTTTTGCTTATGAGCTTTCAGAATAACTATGTCAACAGAAACTGTTGTTTAACATTATTTTGAAGTATTCTCAAGTAACCAAAATTTACTCCTTCAGATTACAACAACAGGTTACATCTCCTATATAGTGAGCTTCATCAGTCAAGTTCACTATCAGAATCAAACTGTTTTGCATCGTTTTATTCTACTGAACAAAAGATTAGCATTGAACACCTAACTCTAACCTAAAAGCTGGCCTTATTAATTCTATTAGTAATGATGTATCTTGTAGAATGATATATCTTGAACTAGTACAAAAATGGGTCCAGTATTGTTGGACCTGTCATATTTTGTCATTCAATTATTCATCTGAAAGATACTTCCTAGGAATGCTTTGAGATTTGAAACTATGAGGTCAAATATTATTCTTTAGGCCAATTCACAGTTAAGCCTTTGTCCCTGTTAGTTACAAAAACTGAAAACAACAAAGCTTGCAGCCCCAGTCAGACTGAAAGACTGCCATGAAACCAGTAGCATCATGCAAGGTGTTCTCAGACATCCCAAACGCATGCAGTAGGTACTAGGCTGGTGTACACAAATCTTTCCCCAATATCAATAAATGCAACTTAATAAACTAATAAATAACTTAAAAGGCTTTCAACACAGTAAGATAGTTTATCACCAGCTTAAAATCTTGATTTTCTGCATTCATTGAGTTTGTTTTCCCATATGGTAGATTTGCTACATATTAAATATTTAGTTAAGCTTTTCTATTTATAAATGCTTATTATATGCCAAAGCTGTACACAAATTCAAGAGAAAAAGAACAGTAACATAAAAACAGCTAGTATTAGTTAAAAAATCCACTGACATCTGCAAAGTGTAATATTAACTGTTTAAAAAAGCTACTGCATATAAATCCCCATTCCTGTTTTGCAAATACACAAAACATCTGAAAAACTGTCAATAATTTTATGATTGGAATCTATCTCTCCAGTTAAGCAAAAATTGTAAAGTTAGTACTTTGCTCTTTTTCTTACTCTGTAGCTGTTTTATTATACAGAAAATGTATTTCTGGAGCCAAGATATATTAATTATCATTATATGGTCAAGTTAGCACAGATTAAAGTGGCAAAAGATGATGATTTGACAGAGCAGAAATTTTAAGATTAACAGTTTAAAGATTAACAGTTTTCTTTCAAGACAGTGTAAGTTCTTTAGTATAGCTAAGTACCTCTAAAGAGGCACAAAAAACAAATAGCCCTTTCAACTGAACTCCAAAAAAAAGAAAAGAAAAATTTAAGTTTCATTTCAAAAGGGGATCTTGAAATTACTAGATACACATACATCCCTCTCCCACAGCCCTGTAAGATACATTCAGTAATTTAAAATAAAGATTCCATATTTCATACCTTCATATATATTATATATTTAATATATAATATATATTTATATGTACATTACACATATACATACACTGTCAGTCAGCAGGATTAAACTGTTTTGTTTCGAAATGTTTGACTGGTGTCACTAATTATTTTCTATTCTTTTGTGAATTCAATGGAATTTATCTACTACCTCAAAAGAAGAACTTTAAAAGATCCAGATGGAATCTGTGGATCAATACTAGCACCAATACAGATGGCCATTACTTCAAAATGACTGCAGGGACTGAAATAATGTATTTGTTATAACTGTCTTCTTACTGCACAAGCACTCCTGCAAAATATGTAGGCAGCAATACCTGTCAGGTACATACATCTACTCCTGTTAAATTTATATTTTATACAACTTTCCTTACTGTAATATACAGTATCTCTTTTGTCCTGTTGGATTTTTTCATTTTCCAAGGAGAAAAGTGATCAATAGCTATCCAACAGAGTTTTTTTTAAAATCCCCTCTCTCTCCTTTCACTATATGGCTCAGTTTCAAGACTTACTCGATAGGCAGCCATCATCACTATGTCCAGTACCCTTTGAATGCAGTTCAGTCAATGACTGTTGATGCTTAAAACAAATTTTTGAGTTTGGCTTGCTGTTTATGGAAACCAAGATACTCAGAGGTCACATCTTTTCAGCATGCTTACCACCATCTACAACACAATAATGTCAGTCAGTCCCAACACTAAAATTCAATTAGTTACCTACCATTTGGGTAACAAAATAACAAACCTAGTTTCAATTTTAAACATTTTAAGATTATTCACCCTGAGAACACCAAGGAAGTGTTTAAAAATAATTATGATATGTTTTCTCTTCACATATATAGTTTTCCTTTCTCTTCATCCCCTCTTGGGTACCTGGGTTTGTATCTAGAATTTGACCTCACACTTGCTTTGTCAATTGACTTGTTCATGCCACAGTCAGGTACTGGTGATAGAAGAGCCCAAAAAGGCTTGTAGAAAAAAGGCAAGCAGCAATCCACCAGGTGAGGAAAGACAGGAGTCCCCGGAACAGGAGAGGAGTGAAAATATTCTTTAGGCTTCCCAGAGCCATTGTTATTTGGACTACAGTTACTTTCATCTTTCCATCAGCAGGTGGAGACTCAGAATAAACAGAATTGGGAAGCAGACTGTTTTCTACTGGAGTGTCAGAATTCAGTTCTGGGTAGATGCCCCAAGAATAATTACCTGTTAAAAAGAAACAAGTAAAAGATTTTTGTAGAATTAAATTCAAGTTCTGTTAATTCAATCACTCTACAGATTGTCTTCGATATATTTTTAATACACACACAAAAATGTTAATTTTTTATAACTTAGTATATACAAACGATATTAATCTGCATGACTTGCTGGTCATACCAGCAACCTACTGGAGTAGCATTCATCTTGTATTTTGACATCCTAACATCTACATATGATATAGCTGCCTTGAGACCCCTGTATTTCCTGGGTATGATTATCTCACCAGATGGAGATGTCTACTCCAGGGCAGGATGAATCATAACCTACTAAAGCCTATCTCTACCCATTGCCTTTTTGCAAAGAGAATGACACAACTGCATGGCAGGCTATGACAGACATCTCTCACAAGAAAGAAAGAAGAAACCCCAAACCAGAGTGACTTCAGATCTCCCAGTAACTACATGAACCCCGTATCTCACAAGTCCCATTCTAAAAGCCTACTAAAGATAAAAAGATGAAAAAAATTCCTTTACGAGATGCTCATGAAGTTAAATCAATCATGCTTTATACAGTTCACTTTTGAAATACTCCTAAAAAGACAAATATTTCAACAGAAGTAAACAGTTTAATTGGTTGCATTACACAATTTCTCAGAAATAAATCAAATAAATTAGCATGTAATTGAAAAATATCAAAAGCAGCAACAGAAAAAACTGCTTAAAAGCCACACATGAACGTTTTAAAGTACAGGAAACTAAAGGGTGTTTTTGTATTTCAAGTACCCATGAATTCTAATTCTTTTTAGTCAGCTGAAAATAAAAAAGCCCTGTGTAGAACAGAATAAACTTTTGTTGATCCAATTTTGCCTACCTAGTGTTTTCAAGAGCAGAGTTGTGTGAAGGAGCATTACCAATGGTGCAACATACTGCAGTGCAATTACACAGAGATAATAGAATACCCGAGCCACCTGGAAAAATGAAAGAGAGTAAAGTTCCTGAGTCCTGGTTGATCAAAGCAGACCTTTATGAACATGTCTAGAAAAAACCAAATAATTTATTAAAGAACCCCAGTACTTATGCATTAAAGCTGTTTTAAGAATTTTCTAGTAACTCTTGGCATGTGACATATTGTCTTCAAAAGACCTAATGAAGAAATCCCTATAATGAATTCTAGTTTCAGGACATTACAAATCTGAGAGGAAGTGCTGAAAGGAAATAATTAAAAGCATCAATTCTGTTAAAAAAAAGAGAATCAATTTTGCTTCTGCAAACTGCATCCCATCATTCAATGACTCCTATTTTAATACACCAGAAGCAAAAATAAATATATGTTTAATTTTTCAAGTTCACAGTTATTTACTAACTAAATCCTATTTCAAAAATGAAGTAGTAGTCACAGTCCAAAGCCCCATAAAAAGTAAATGAGAGCTTGGTTGATATTGCAGTCCTTTTTCAGAAGCAAGATATTTTTAAGATTTCCAATTGGAAAACACCTGTATTTTAAAAACAATGACAAGATGAGTTTTCATTAGATCAATAAAAGCATTTAAATAATCTTTATTTCAGTTATACACTATGGTTCATCGAAATCCATTCAGATATATCCCTCCCCCTGCTCTCCATCTGTTCCATTTTTCTCAAGATTGTAACATTACATATTTTATATAAACTATTGACCTAAAAGATTAAACCAAATAGAGAGGAAAAAAGTCATAAAATCAATAGCAAGCAAGCAGTGAAATAAAACTACCTGGGTTTTAAAAAAGAACAGAATGCAGGGTGGCAAAAATTATGAACGCAGACATGACAGTTTTGGGAATACCTCTCAAGCCTCAAACAGGTTCTTAATGAGCAAGCATCAAAAAACTAACATGAGAAGCAAAAGTAGTAAGACACTGACAGAAGAAAAAGCATGAGACAAAAATATTGTCAAAAAATCGATGGAATATGACAAAAATAAATTAAAAAGTAATGATCACTAGAATCACTAATGATCTGTAGAATGACAGACAGGAAAGAATTCACTGGCAGAAGTTCCTAAAAAAGGTAAAGCAGGTATGATTAGTAAAACAAGACAAGACTACATCTAGTGACTACGGCCTTCTCAAAGAGAATATATGAAGATACTGGAGAAATGGATTTAAGAAATGCCACATAGAGAAGACATTACTGTTTTATAGATAGGAATAAAATTCCGAGTACTAAAATAGCGCATTTACAGCATTCAGCAGAGTTTCATCCTAAGCGGTTCCTACGCGTGTATTTCCTAACTTTTTTTCTGAAGCAAATTCCTAGCCACTTTGTAAATAACTACTGCACAGTTCACTTATGACCTTCAGACACTAAGTGTAACTATAAGTAATAATGACAATCCTGGAAGAGGAGTCTTTGTCTTACAGCATGCTTCAATATTGCTCCTGCAATACACCCCAACTCAGCAGGATCATTAGACAGCACTATCATGCAACACTAGAAATTTAAGTTTATTGTGCAGGCAACACACAACACCCATTCTACCTCCTCCATTTGTTTAAGGTATGCTTTACTACTTTTCTTTTTAAAAAAAAGAACCCTAAGAAATTTCTCCTTGTCCACAATAAGACAGGCAAATTTTTAACTGGGCTGGTGCACTTGAAAGTGGTTTGACAGAATTAAACATCTGTCATTTTATTCCAAAATATAACCACCTTATCATAAATTCTCCTTCAATTTAAAAATCCTAGTTGGTAACAGTATTTTACCCTTCTATCTAAATTCAGTTTTTTCTTTCCCATGTTGTACTTACAGATCACCACTCATTGGAAGAGATCTTTTGAAACAACTTCCAAATAACCAAGGACAAACCATCGGCATAACACTGATGATACATCTTTCCATATCTTGGTTTGCAGAATTTCTCTGTAATGGTACTATTTTTATAGGAGATATAGTCTAGAAAGCTTCATTCAGATTTGAGCTCTGCTGCCGCAGAAGAAAACAGACTGGAAAAAAATCATTTGCACAGTCGAAGTACTACAAATATATAACCTCAGTGCCACCATACTTACCATTTTCTGTAAATCAACCATGCTTATTCTACCAGCTTCCTTTTTCATCTGATCCACACTTTTCTGGGCTAAATTCAGATAGGCCTGTAAATGATGACGCATCATAGCCAACCGTAAAGCACACAACAGGATTATAATCCATAATCTGATGGTATCAAATGTATCTTCTGACATTCTGTGGATAATAAACAAAGGGTAATGCTGTTTTCCAAAGACCATCTACTGCTACAGTTATTTGTTTGTATCATCTGCAAAGCAATCTTGAGGCAAATTGTCAAAACTAGTTAACACACAAACTACAGTTATGAAGTTCACATGCACCTTCTATTTCTCTTTCCTACTAGTTCTTAGTAGCCCTTCAGCATTAGATCCAAATTAGTATTCATTTGTCTGTAAACAAGAGCAGTTCCTAAATGCTTAAATTCTGAGTAATGAAGGCGGGACACTAAAGCCCAAGGTTGCTCAGATAATTACAGGTTTTCAGACACACAGGACTAGACAGTAAATAGTACTAGACTGTAAACGGGTACTTCAGTTGCCTGAGATACTCAGTTATAGCTCAACCCTCGTTTCAAGATAAACTGAGGAACAAATGATATACAAAATATGTATATTTGTTGTGTTTTATGTAATAGCTCAATGGATCACTTTAGAAGCTTATCTCACCTCTAGAAAGCCAGAAATGGATCAGCCCATCAAATCTTTTTCAAGTCTATTTTGAATAAGCAAGACTAATTGTGACAATGACAATCAACTTATGCTACTTATACAGTATTTCAGATACCACTCTTCTTGGAAACTCTTTCCCTTTTTATATTTTAAGTATTTTACCTATCAATTCAATACACTTCATCAGCATGTAGATCTTAAGACAAACCTCCTGGTTCAGTTCTCATGCCAACATATCTCGACTGTTCTCAGGCCAACATACATCTCCTGTAGGAGAGGACTGAAACCACTCCTCTCCTACACCAATATGCAAGATACGAGGTTCCAGCAGGTAGTAGTGAGATGGTATTCCACTCCTCCAACGAACAACCCATTACTGCCAACGAGATGTCAGAAAACAGCAGCTTTTTGGGAACCACCACCTTAACACTCAATATTCTGCAACCATTTTTCATCCTTTTGAAATAATAGAAGCTCTTTAGAACTCAGCTGCACCTTCCACAATACCTCTGACAGCAGATTCTATTGAAGTTTTTCATGGTTCTACGCCTTTCAAAGAGCTCTAAGACATTGTTTTGTTCTCAATACCCCAGAAAGAATTCTTAATGGAAATCTTACAAAGGAATGCTCTCTTTGCCCAAAGGTGGGTTCATAATGTAGTCCTTAGTGATTGGTTTTACCCACAGTAGAACCATAAATAAAGGTGCCAAGAAGTTTATATGTAGCAATGTTCTGAAAGAAGAAAAGAAAGGGGGAAGTTAGTAAACAAAAACAATGACCATACTGTTGAAAGTGTATACAGATTTAATAGGAGAAATCTTAACTTTAAAATAGTTGAGAGAAAGATAAATAAGAAAATTACTTCCCTATTTTACAGGTATGACTTACATTTCAACAAAACAGTGATATTACATATTGTGAAATCACAGTGGATTTTGGCTTTAAAAAAGAAGAGGCGAAAAGAGTTGTCAGAGGTCAGATTTCAGAGTTTAATGAAGCATTTTATTTAGAAACCCTGACTAAATTAAACTTGGTACATATATTCAACTAAAGATACTCAGACCAAAAAAAAAAAAAAATCCAAAAAGCCAGCACAGCTTTTTCCTTTTAAAAGCATTGTATGAAACTGCACAATAAAAATAAACATAGTACTCTTTAGAAATCTTTGAGTACAAAACAGCGGAATTTAAAAAGGGGTCATAGTTTTTGGAGTTCTCCCTGAAATTAATATCCTTCTTTATTTCAAAATTTCCTTCTCTATTTCTAAACACATTTTCCCAATCATTTTTCATTACTAAAATGAAATGAGAACGGTTGAAGGGATTGGCTTATTTTGTTAGTGCAGTATTTCCTCACTAAGAGAATCAGGTTCACTACACTATAGAAAACTACACTACTTCTACACTATAGAAAAAATGATGTAATCAGAAGTTGTTCTAAAGAACACAAGACCTTCCTGATTGCAAACGATCAAGCTTCCTAAAACCATTAAAATGTTTGCATGTTACAGAAGGTGTCATCACACACAAATTTTAATCTTTGGTTTCAGAGGAAGAAATAAGCCCTGCTAGCTATTAAGTGTTGCTAGGGAATGCAAGAGCATCAAGGAACAGTCCAAAGCATTTCATTAGACTGTGAAAGCCTTTTACCTGAGCTTCTACTTATTTAAGAGATCCTACTGAGTTAATGGACTGGAATGTGCCAAAGGGTGGTTAAAATCACTTCTTTTTTTTTTTTTGAACAGGCAGAAAGGCTGAAATACTCTTGAAGCAGGGTCTGGCAAAGGAGGGAATGTGTACAACAATTGTACAGATTTGTTAAGAAGACTCCAAATATATGCAAGGAAGGATACTACCGCCAAAGAAAAAAAATCAAACCAGTTCTCAAAATCAAAACGGACACCAGATGATTTTTATTCTGTTTACCCAAAAACAGTGAACTTACTCCCTATACTCATAAAAGAATCACAGTAATCATTTTGAACATATTAGCGAAGTGGTACTTAATCATTAACCTTTAAGGTTTTGGGCTTTTTTTTGGTCAGTGTTCCCTGCAAGTTAAATGTTCCGTTCCATTAAGGTATAGATTTTGTGTTGGGCTTTTTTGGGTTGTTTAGTTTTGGTTCTTTTGTTGGATTTTAAGGGAGATTGGTGCTTTTTTTGGGCAGCTTAGGGGACTTGGGGACTTTTGGTTTGATTAAGTTTTTTTCTTTGGTTTTT
>QWTY01037757.1:0-23769 GCA_008033365.1 Pseudorectes ferrugineus
TCACTGATCCTATCTTGTAACTAATTGAATTGTTCAGTTGCTTGAAAACAAGAATAAAACCCCTCCAGACTGGATTTTACTGCATCATTGGCTTGTAACTCACCTTGTGATTATTCCAGTTAATGAGTTCATCATTTTGAGGCTGACAAGCCAGAGTGGAGCAAAATTAAAACCCAAGCTGGTAACACATTTAAAATGATAAACAGATTGGAAAAAAAACGGGGAAAATTTATTTAAATATATTTCCACCTGAATTCTGAGCTCATCTATTTGGACTGTTTTTTTAATACAGAGGAAAAGTGAAGTAGGAAGTATATCTGTCTTCATCAATTCATTATTCACCAGGGATATAGAGCTATGATTGCCATTTGCAGTTTAACAACCCCAGGAAACCCTGCCTGTAAAGAATCATGTTGAAAGGGAGAATGCAATACCATTTCATGTTGCTCTGATAAAATTCAGACCCTGTGTGCACATCACCTGTGCAGTTCTGTTGCAAGGTGGATGGACACCCACTTATGGGTGTCTTCACGAGAGCAGAAGCTATGACACATCTGTCTCCGTGGGAAACTACAGAACTTTGCCAGTTTAGAGTCAGTTACAGAAAGTTAATTGAGCAAGAAACTAAGTTGTGTTCCAGGAAAATATAACATGTGATAGCTATATGCCAAGTGGGAAGGAAGGTAAGCCCAGTATCCCTTGGGGTGGTCAAGAGAAGCACATGGTTAACATATGAATAATCTGATCAGATGGAAAAATGTGCATATGATAAGGAGGTTATAGCAAAGAAGGGGAAAAAAGTCCTAGAGAAGATGTAACCCCCCTGATGATCATGGTGGAACTGATACAAAACTTACCATGTTAATCACTTGTTATTTTGCGATTACTGTGCAGCTGGCAGAATAAGTGGCAAGAGTTGATACAAAACCATAGAGACATGTTTTCCTTACCTTTATGGTTACACAGGCCACGTTTATGCATTTATGAGTTAACCTTTCGTGACTTAAGAGAGACTTACAGAGATAAATTAGTGGTCTCCTAAGAGGTCTTTGAAGTACTTTACTCATAACCTGCACAAACTCCTAGCTCTGCTTCAGAAATCTACAGTGTACTTATCCCTAAATGGGCTTCCCAGTCATGGTTTCAGCCTTCAAAACTTCAAAACCACAGGAAGGGAAGAGTTCAAAATCCAACACTGCTAACATTTTCTAGGACTACCAACACAAAGATGATAAAGGAGTTCAGCAATGCTACACTGATTCATGAAGATGTGTGGAAAGCCTCTTAATCAGAAACAAATCTAACATAACAGGAGCACTCACCAGTGACTGCCGGAACAGGAAACACTTCTTTGGGTCAATCCCACAGGCAAGGATGGCAGCAGTGGTGTCCAGGATGTTCTGGCGCAGGACAGCTGGCTCCTTGGGCATGGTGAGAGAGTGCATGTCCATAATGCTGTAGAGCACTGAGCTGTACTCTTCCTGAAGATTCACCCAGTTCTGAATGGCTCCAAGGTAGTTACCCAGATGAGGGGTCCCAGTTGGCTGGATACCAGAGAAAATTCGATCCACAACCATGTTCTGTGACAAAGCATTGGCAAAATTAACACACGCTTTTTTTTTTTTTTGACAGATTCTTTTGTATTTTAAAGTCATTAGAAAAGCCTCATTTATGCCTGTCTCTTCTCCCCTCCTGTCAGTGTATTAATGTATAAATGACCTCAGAACTGATAATAGCAGTAAGTCAGTTAAAATGCTCTACCTTACAGCACAGAGACTGACAACCACCATAATTTTAAGCTGTCAGAAACTGAATACAGATTGCATATGGAAAAAAAGACAGCTGTAAACAAGATTGGTGAAAAGTTGGTCTAAGAAACCAAGTGGTAGATTCCTTCATCTTTTGCACCAAAGCTGTATATTTCTCTTTAGTTTCTATATCCACATGTCAGTTTCTATATCCACTCTGATACAGAAACTTAGGGTCACAGTGTAGAGAAATTCGAACATTTTTGTTGTAAACTCATGCAATGTCCCAGTAGATTGCCATCGTAACTCCCATGAACATTGAAGTCTTATTTGTCTAGCTGCAAAGAACATTTTGAGCAGTTCCTGAAAGAAACCTACTTCTTGACCCAAAGGTCAAAGAATATTGAAAGAGATCATCAAAGTTCTGAGACTACCCATTTTGGCAGCAATAGAATTTCTAAAAGAGCTCTACAAAGAAATATGGCTATAGCTCAAGATCACACCTGGAATACTGTCCATGCATCAGGACCAGTAAAATGTCAACATCGGAAAAGAGTTCACAGAGAAACAGCAAAAACAGAAAAAGACTGAGAAGCAGAGGTTGTGAGCAGAGATTAAAAAGCTTGAAACATGTATAGCTTGGCTAAGTGACAGTTACCATCTTAGAAAGTTTGTTTTCCTGCATCGCAGCCCTCCATCTGACCATTTTCTCAGAGCCCCGAGCTGTCAGCATATGATCAATTACCTCCCCAACCTTCCCAAAGAATTCCACCATGTTCAGAAGTAGCTCAGCAATGTTTTATGTGAAAATGCTTGTTACATGCCAAGTTGTAAGAGCATGCAAGATTGCTCAACTTATAAATGAGGGTCCCCCCCACCTCAGCAAGCTGTACAATACAAATCCTCAGACTCAGTTGTGTGGCAGGATCATCAACTTCATTATGCCTGTGGCTGCATGATTTTTTTCCTGCTAACTTTTATGAGCAACATCTATAACTTAGCAGGAAGAATTTATTTACTGATGTAGTCTGTTTTCTTTTCTGTGAATCTCTTACAAATGTGTGTGGGAGAAAAAAAAGTCATACAACTATTAAACCACACAAAATGGCAGTTGAAGTCAAGGCCAAGTACCATTATTTTTAACTATTAAAAAAAGGACTTCAAATTGACTTAATTCATTTTGACTCAGACTTAAGAAAAATTAATGAGAAAGTGTCTCCAAGTGGAATAGGACTTTTTTATTTTTAAGCATGATCTGTAGTTGAAAAAAGCCTAGACTATTTCTTTCAAAATTTACTGAAAAATTCTCTTTGCTTTTATGTAAGCCTGTTTTTCAGATCAAGACAATTTTCTTCCCCAATGTTTAAATGTTTGTGCTGACAGCACAAACAGACAGCTGACAGAGCAGCTTCGGGCTAGCTGCCATGCTAATTTCTCCTGCTCACATAAATGCCTACACATTTAAGTCTCGATGGCAACCCCTTCACCCATCCCAAATATCTTCTTGACTTCTAGTATATTCTTCAGTCAGTTTCTAAGTGCTCTTGGAGAACCTCCAGCACAGGAGTTTCAAGGTAGTCACTTGAAGCAATGAAAAGCACACCCCTTCTTCCAACAGCAATTCCAGCTTCCAGTCCTTGTGCTCCAGTCCTCGACCACCCATGCGCCTCTTTTCTCCATTACACAAAAATGGAGTTATGATACTCAATCTCTCGCTCGGCATTTGATTCCTTGTTTTCCTAGGAACCTACATCAGAGCATTTCTCACCACTCACAGAATCCACTCACCTCCCCCTAAGCTACTACCTGGCCTAGGACTGCAACCAGCTTCGTGTTAACACTGAGAAGGGCCAGGTGCTCTCCCACAGAAGGAGGCATTCAACATTCCAACGTGTATAAATTAGATGAAATCTTATAGAAACTTGGGATTCACTAGACTTCAGAGCTGTACTTCTATTACTACAGGCCTAGAGCAGTTGCTAGGTGATGCAACAGGTACTTTACAGGCATAACATTTGTCTTTTGCTTCCTATGTTCCTTAACCAAGACCATAAGAAGTCAGGAAGAAAATAGTTGCCCACCAACATGGTGTTCTACCCCTAAAAGGATCCCAGAACACCTGGTTGTTTGTCATAGCACATAACCTTTTCTCACGTCCATGTCTCCCCTCACTAAGTTCAAATCCTGATGCTCCTTCCCACAATTACTTCTCCCCACAGTACTGCTTGCTTTCTAGTGCCCATTTATATGCCTGTTTAACAACTCTTCTTCACAGGCCATACTTCTTACAGCCCTACTCTCCATTTTCTTATCAGGCAATTTCATCCCTCCTGTATTCTTTTCTTCCTCCACTTGTGCTTTACAACCCTTGCTTCCCCAAAGAGTTCTTACATACAGCTCTTGATACACAGCTCTTACTGTACCATTATTACCATTATTATTACAAAGACAGTAACAAGGCACAGAGAATGCCATGTTAAGGTTATTACTATCATTATTAATTAAGCTATTACTGCCTTGACTCCAGTGACTTTATATGAAATACGTTTTCTACCTGCACAGTTATAAAAGCTAAGAAACTCCATCATGTGCCAGAAATCCACTATGGACCTGCATCAATTAAAGTATGTTAGGATGACCAAGTTAAAGCATAGTGCAGAAACTTGCACATCTTCCAACTTCCATCTAGTAAAAGACAGTATGACCTGAAATGTCTCCTGATGTTACAGCTTCTTTTCCCTGGGACCCTGAAGCTGGTGCTACTTCAGTGCAGGAGCAGCTCTACCCCCTGGGGTAACTCTGTGTTACACCAGAAAGCAGGAATTTCTGTGCAGTCAGCACAGATCAGCTCATGTGCCAATACCTTGACCCAAAAAGTGCTGACACCCTGAGCATGTGGAGAACAATTCTGTCGAGAAACTTTGTCGATCCTCAAGTCAGGCAGACTTTGTTCCCTTGCAGCCACAGTCCTTGCTTCATATGTTTCCCATAACACGTTCATTATTTGCATTTTCAACTTCTCGAATCACTGTCCAGTTTGTAGATTATGTCACTATAAATATATTGGATGTATTGGCAAAATTGTGTCCCTTAATGTGAGTATAATATACTCAATACATAAAAATGCAATAGTGACATTTAAATAGGCAGTTTGAGAACGTATTTCACCAAGAAAATACAAGACATCAGTGTCTCAGCATAAACTGTATGTTCAAATACTGTACTAACTCCAAATATTCAAAGGTTAACAATGAGCTAATGAAAGGTAGGTTTGTTGTAATACTACATAAGTTAGCATCTGGTGACACACTACATGTTGAAAAGAAAACACACAATGTACAATGTAAAATGGACAAAGTTTCATATAAAGAGAGAACCAAGTTCTCTACCATTAAAGAGAATACCTGTGAAGGCAAGCATGACATCTTTAATGGTGCTTTGTATGTTCAAATGGTAAACAAACACTTACAAAAGGTTTGTTCAGTATAAGGGCAATAAATAGCAAGTGAAACATCAGAAACAAACAGTAGCAGTATTATATTCAGTCTAAGCTCAGCAATTACTTAACCTGAAGTACAGAATTCACAGAAATAAGTAAATCCAATAATGAAAACTGAGCTAGGCTGAACCTGAGTAAAGCATTAGCAAATCCATTACAAAGAACAAACCCATACTGGCTCCCAGCTGAGGGACCAGTTGACTAGAAGTCTTTCATCTTTAACTCCTTTGATTCCATTTAACAACATAAAGCACAAGAAGTTACAGCAAATAGGGTGGCATGAAATATTCCATTGTGTTAGCAGAAGTCTATATTAAAAAAAGCCCACACAAAACACCCTCAAATGAATCTTGGATTTCTTGCACTAAAAATATACAGAGAACATTGCTCCTTTGGAGAGAGTTTATGTTCCCTGTTTGTTCACTCCGTGAGAAGCAGCGGGCAGCATAGCAGCGTGGCAGGGGACTTCTGCCTGGTACCATGAAATCATGGGGCTGGAATGCACTTCAATGGAGCTGTTAGGTCAGGGGATGGGAGCTGTGTGCTCCAAAGTACTGGAGTTGGAAAAGGATAAAAACAAAAGGAGTGAAGACTTCCCAATGGAGCAGAGTGAAAGCCACAAGACATGCAGCTCCAGCCCACAGGCACTCACTCATTCAGACATCTGTAGTAAGCACAGTGTGAGCCTGCTGTTCGTATGTTTAACTCTGTGTGGTGTGTGCACCTACACTAGTGCTGCACGTTAATCCTCACTCCTGTTAAGAGTGCAGTATCTGACAGATGACTTAGCATCTACTATTTGTTTTCTCTCTACAAGACCTCTGCATGGCAATTCTAAACACCACAGTGCATTTCTCAGCCACATTACCGAATGAAGCTTGGCCCCAAACCCACTAAGATTCAGGTGCTCTCTTACCTAACCTCCCTTTCGTGATGAGATAAACAACTGCCACTCCTTACACTGAAAAAATATCAGCATCCAAATGCTCCCAATCAGGAATAAGCATTATATTCTTATCCCAGAGTAGGACGGCTAAAGTCTGGTCCTGCCATCCTGCAGCGTGGCCATATCCATTTTCAATGCAGAAGAGGAAAGATGACAGCTCCCAAAAACCCAATGCTGCTCTCTTGGACCAAAGCAGAGCTTTTCTTTGTATGCCATATTGGTAGGAAGGAGAGCTACAACTGTCAAGGCCTCAATTCAGCAGTCAAAAACACAATCATTCCCTTTCATGAGACAGATGTGCCAGAACTGGAAGACATACCATAGCTGATAAAGGAAAAGATCCATGCAGATCCAAGTATCCCATGTTACAGCCAATTCTTGGTATCCTGATTATACATTTCATGTTTAGCTTTATGAATTCTGTGAATGCTGAACACAAGAATTTACCTGCTGAATACATATATTTGCCTGGTACAGTCAAGAGAAAACTGCTTCTCAAATATGTAGTAAAATCAGTCATAAAACAGTTCCCCCTTTACAAAGAGTTACAGAAATAAAATCAAGTGAAAGCATTCACAAGACTTAAATTTTCAAAATCTCTCTTCTTTACAACGCCACATAAATATTGCCATCACACACTTGAAATGACAGCAGACAAGCTACAATTATAAGGAAACCTTATGCCTATGCTTTCATCTCTTTCGGGTTTTAAAAACAGAGAAACATAGCACCCATTCAAGGAGGTAGGAGAAAGCTGCCAATAGACAAACAATTCTCAGGATTGCGTTCTCTTTTTATTTTGGCATAGGCAATTTATAAAATTACATAAAAGTATACATAAAAATGTGTCTGGTTAGAGTCCAGTTAAGACCTATTGTTTAACACAACAAACCATAAAATGATCACGTTAATCCTGCCCTAGAAGTACAGAGGCCATGCCTGTCAGCTTCTCAATCTACCCAGTCATGGGGGGGACAGACACATTTTCAAAATCAAATTCCAAGGAGGCTTTTGCTAATTATATCCTTGGAGTGACTGAAGGTAAGGACAAAGCTTTGGACTAACTAGTTTCTTTGGACTTTGTTCATGACTCTATCCCAGCAACCGAACAGACGGGAGATAGGCTTATGCCTCCATCTATAATATATCTTATAAATATTTTAATTTCTAAATAATAAAAAAAACCCCTGACTCACAAGCTCACCCCGGGCTGAAACAAAAGCAAGAGATTTTAGACCCAAACCCCGCAGTGTTACAGAAAATCATGACAGTATTACAAGAGCAGCTGCAACAGGAATCACCCCCCAAGCCACAGCGGTGGTTACTATTCACATGCTATAGCATTTAGCTGCTCTGCTTTACTTTAACAGCCATTCAGCTGGGGCAGAACAGGTGAAGAGCCCAGTGAGAGCCACAGCATCAGAGCTAATTCTAAACACAGGTGGTGGGCACGACAGAGAGAGCAGGAAGTCGACAGGAGAATCACTGCTGACATGTAGGACAGGGAAGATTGATGGCTTCCCTCTCTAGTTTTCCCCACTGTGTAGGCACGCAGGGGGTGGGGGAAAGGGACGGAGAAGCTGCTGTGCTGGCGACATAACACACCACAAGCCTCCACAGCACCAGCGCTGATTAATGAGACTGGAACGACTCAGGAAACAGCAAAGGATCATTCACAGACTTTGCTCTTCTTGTTATAATTTTATTCGTGGGGATTCATTTTGCCCCAGCTGTCCCAAGCTGAAGCAAGTTCAAATTTGCCAGAGGAAAAGAAAATGTGGAAGTCAAAGGGAAGAAAGAGCAGCATAAGCAAACGCAGACATCCATAAAACACAAAAATTGGAAAATTTGAAATTTCAAACATGAAGATCCTCTCAACAGGGATCAAAAAGGGAAGAAAAATAAAACCAAAACAACACAACCAAAAACTTGCTCCAACCTCAGAGACAAAAGAAATTCTCTGGCTGACAAAAGTCACCAACTACTGCATCTTTTGCATCTGTCTACAATTTTTTTATTTCCCTTATTAATACTCTGCAACTTCAAAGCTCTGGTTGCTAAAACAATATGCTCGTCTGTTAACACTGGCTTAGCAAAACCTGTCTTGAGACAGTTATTAACCAGCAAAACGAAGGAAAGCCAGACGAGTCAGATTTTACTAGCTAAAGCATAAATTTTAAAGCCTAATTGGGACAATTTAAGTATTAATGTTAGAGAAAGAAAAAAAATGAAGGAAAAGGGAAACTTAGGAGCAGTGTATGTACTACTTACTTTGCTTCATTTATTGTTTTTAATGCAATTACTTCTCTGCAAACTTGCTGTGGAAACTTTTAAACATGTTTATTTTGATCTGATAATTCAATATGTCAAATACATCTGGTACAAATGCTATTTCAACATGCTTAATTCTTAAAATGAGAGACTAAAGATCTAACATTAAATTAGAAAGAAACATATTTATACCAGAGCAAGTTTTCAGATAAATAGCTTCTGAGAAAAGATTAACCCATTGCCCAGAAACTGAACTAAATTAAGATTTAAACAGCACTGCCTCGTATCCCTTTCTTGAACGTCAAATGCACTCATATTCAAACTTCAGCAGGATTTTAATATTTATATTTCAAATGAGAAACACATTTAAAGGAGGAACATTTACAGCACATACTAACCCCACCCTATAAATTTAACTCTGCCCTCTAGGGCTAGCAAAAGAGCTCAGTGTAACAGCGGCTGGGTTAGGCTGCCCTCTCACGCTGCCTTGTTACAGATGACTCAGCAAATGGCTCCTTTCATGTGGCTCGCTGCATCCCGCAAATGGATTCTCTCATTTGCTTTATGAGCCCCACGTGCCACTCGGGGTGCTAATGACAGCTGCACTGACAGACACGGGGATTATCTACAGCAGCTTGCCACGGTTCCTGCCGCCACACACCACAAGGTACCGCCGGACCTGAGGCAACCGTGGACCCTTCCCTCCTGTGTTGAGTGGAACAGGGGATACAACCTCTGGTTAGGGACTTGGAGGCAGCCAGCAGCCTCCTGGCTCAGAAGAGCTGGCTCCAGTTCTCTGCAGAGGCCTAGGGCAAGAACCTGTGCTAACATCTGTGCACAACTGGTGAAGGAACCAAGCACTGGGTCTGCGTGGAGCCAACAGCGGTCGCCAATCTTACCCTAAACCACAATGTCTTCCTTACCAAGGACACAGCCTGGTAGTCTTTATTCTTTGTGCTGTGCTCCTTACAGCTCTCCACATGAACTTGAAGGACAGCACATCACATCAGCATGTCAGAGCTCCCGTTCAGAGCTGAGCCATAACCCAGCTACAGAGCAGGTCCAATGCACACTGGAACATGCACTGCTTCTGCACCACCTGGGTTTCAAAGGTGTGCACAGAACTGCCATTCATGGCCTCAGATGCTGCCTGATGCAGCCTTAGCCCTGATTAAAGATTCTCAAACCATTTACTTGCCTTTTTAAAGCTGGGGCAATAAAGTTTCTCCAGTCAAACTATCTAACCATAGACATTAACTGCAGGTTGTATCAGTCCATTTCACCCAGGGTAGGTGAAAGGCTAAAGGAATTAATAACAACATATTTTAAAAACTACAACAGAAGGAAGGTGCTAAAAGACAAACCAAATCAGTGCCTCACTGACAGGAAGCTGCAGCAGGAGCTAAGCCTGGTGAACTATCAGCAGGAACATTCTGGGCAGACAGGCAAGGAAGGAAGGTAAGGTAAGATCAGTACATGCTGCAACCAAACCCATCAGATGATGCACTCAATGCTCAAAAGCTGAAAACTTCACAGTTCCAGTACTGCAGGCATTGCTTGGAAGAGGTAGCACCAGGGAAAAGGAGAGGGAGAGGCAAGATAACCTTTGTTACACTGTGGAGAACACCCCTAAGACACAAATCCATATAAAAACTAGCTTACTGTTCATTGAACAATGTGGCTGAACCAGCAACAACAAAAGTTTTTAGGCACAGGTCCCTCCTGGAAACAGCTCCCCAAAGCACCCACCAGGTCTGCTTTCCTTCTGATCCAGATGCAGTCCCACAAAGCACACTGGCATGGAAGCACTGGGCCAGGCAGCTCACAGAGAGCCTCCAGCTCCACTATGGGACCTCACCTAAATGACATTACTCTGTATCAGTCAGCTCAACTTCAATTCTTGGAAAAACACAGGAACAAATAATGAATTTTGAAGAAATTACAGAAATAACAGCAGACAGCAGTATTTCTCAAAAACCAGTGATGTCAGATCACTCTGATAGCCTCCCATAGCACAAGAGATGCGAGAACGGAGAAGCAGTACTAAAGGTTATATCCCGACTTTCATTAAGTTCCAATACTATGTCCGTTTCCAACAAGCTAGAGAAATAGCACCTCGAATACAATATTATATGCTGGGGGTGAAACTGGAGAGAAAAAAAATCCTGAAAACAGCCCTTATTGATGGCTTACAGAAAACAATTTGCTCATCTTACTCAGGATGAGGATGGCCTCAAGCTGGAGAACTTGGACAGTTTTAGGTCCTGTATTTCAAAACAGTGGTAGAAAGAGGCCATAGAAGTTCAACCAAGTCCAATGAGTGACCTGAAAAAAAAGACTGCAGAGAAAAGCCTGAAATGTTTTTAGTCCAGTGGAAGGCTGTGAAAGTAAAAGGTCTTAAACAATGAGCTTAAGATGAAGTAAGAAAAATTCAGATCAGATGTAAAGAAAAGTTTCTAAGAGTAAGAAAAAGACAGCATTTCAGAAGACTGCCTAGAAAGGTACTTTATTTAAATAAACAAACAAACAAACAAACAAACAAATAAACAAAATGTGTTGATAAAGATGTAAGGGCACTTAATTTTTATTTTGGGCCAGGGGAAACACCAGATCACCCCAAAGAGGGTCTGTTCTAATCCTCTGAGCCCATAATCTTACATAGGCGTGATTAAAGCCAAAGTGAGATGACCAAAGACGATGGAAAAGGAATCAGAATTCTATTTAGATAGATCAGATCTCATGGCATTTCAAGATTCAAGTCCTTCTACCTGCATTTAACAAAAAGGTAAGAATTGAGGCCTTTTCACTGATAGCAGCTGAACGCTGACAAGATCTGAAAAACCATTCCATATTGTTGAAAAATGGGAAATACAAGTTAACATTTCACATTTGTAAACTGGTACATGCCCACATTTAGAAATGTGCATTGCTCAATAGAATAAATGTGATAGCAACAAGTGAAGAATTAGAACTTATTTTGTTACAAGATACATGTGGAACTGTCAAAACGCAGTGAAAAGTGTAATATATTTCTAAATTATAAATATAGATTATTTGATATATGAAAGGTTGCTGTGATTTTAATATATTACACTCTTCTAAGTACCAAAACGTTCACAACCTTGAAGCAAAACAAAACAGAAGGCTAAAGAATGCCCCCACAACTAAATACTTCCCTCATGGAGAAATTAGAGAAGTTTTATGTTTTTGATCACAGTAGTATCCAAATCTCTTAAAACCATCTGATTGCTCTTGCTCTTTCTCTGACCTCTAGCTGAAAGAGATTTTATTGTATTTTTTAATATATTTTCTTCAAGTGAGGAGTCAGCTTGCTACTAAGATTGCCCTATGGGATATAAACAAAGAATATCAACTTACATCTAGATGGATGTTTTTTAAAAAATACTTTTTGTTTGGAATTACTACATTTCTTCAAAATATTGTCCTAGAAACTCAAAGAGTAGCTCATTTCCTCTCCATTATTTTATTTGGCAATTTCCTGTAGCAAGGAAAAGTTGGCTTCGTTTCACATGGGGCCAAAATTAACACAGCTGTTCAAAAACTTTCACCTTGTGGTCACAGCATGAAATTCATCTCAGGTGAATAGGAAAGTTTTAAAACCACCTGATGGATGTTGAGAGGCCTTAGAGTGTGGAAATCTCAGTAAATTCCCTAATGATGCACACATGCACAAAGAAAATGCTACAGCTGGTCCTCCTTGTCTATGCTGGAGAGAATTCTACGAATTTAAATATTTTAGACACAATAATCGTATTTGTATCAGGGACTTCTAGAGAATTTAAAAAACTTTTTCTGGAGCTAGACAATACTCACAGACTACATTTAAACTGTTGTTATCAGTGCAGGCTGGTCCTGAAATCACCAGGCTGGGCTGTTTCCACAGAAAGGACAAACAACAGATGAGCAATGGATGAGGGGGACAAACACAAGTGTTCTTTTGTGCTCAGGTCAAGAGGATGCAGCCAAGTGAGATGAGAACGGTTACAGCAAACTGTGACTTGCTAATTAGACACCCTGAGCCCAGAAACATCAAATGAAAGTTCCCTAGTTCGTATGTGACACTCACTGCTTTGCTTGTCCTAAAGAGGAGAGGTTTCTTGCTAACTTACCTGTATTATTCAAGCTGGCCCACAAGAAGCCAGGCAAATTACCAACTCTCAGCTTGGATGTACCCTGTGGAGTGTATCAGTGTAAAAAAAGCCCAAATGTTTTTACTGTTGGTATCCCAGAGATGTGTAATACTCCATTTTCTTTAGGTACTGGCAAGTATTCTGAATATTGGAGACTTACAATGTTGCATGGTCAACTGTGAAAATGTCCCTCTGGAGGGAGTGACAGCACCTCTGGCTGCTGTGACCTGGCTTAATGCTTGATGAACAAGAGTCAGAGTGCTGACACTGCTTTAACTCTGCAAAGATCTAAAATGTAGATATCTTAAAAAAAAACCCCAACAAAACACTCCTGTGGAAGTGCATGAAGAGCAGAATGTGAACTCGACTGCAGAAATCACATGGGCTAATTTGTTGCCAGCAGAGATGCAAAATGAGATTCGGTCAGGAATTCAGAGGGCTGGACCCCTCATTCCCTTTACATAAGCAACAAAGAGGCTTTGAAATGTTTGAAACTGTTTTGTTCTTCCATGCAAACGGAAAGCACCCTATGGATGCCTATTAAGTAAAGTCTTTCCACATCTTGGCAAGTATGTGATTTCAAGAAAAATATTTGCAAATGGATAACCCAATTCAAGAAGAAGTCAAAGACCACCTTTGAAAGAAACTTTGATGTGGCTATAAAAAGATTATATTTAGGAAGGACAGCGTAACGTGGTTCTGTTGTCAAAAGTTTGTACCTTCCCATATTTCTTTGCTGTTTTTTGTGTAAAAAGCAATGCTGGTAAGCAGAGAAGTGAATGCCCATGAGATGTAGGATTAAGGCAGAATCCCTGAAAAGAACTGCTCCTGAATGCTGGATAAAGACAAAACAGGCCATTTAGGAATCTCACTGCCAAGGGACAGGGATATTGGAGCATCCACAAGCATGAAAGCAAATGACAAAAATAGTTACTCTGTGAATCTTTGGTGAAATCATCAGGAAGCCTGGAGTCTTTTATTAACATGGAAATGCTGCCATATCTTTCCCAAGGTACAGCTATCATGTACAGATTTCAAAGTCAGAACTATGCACCTGGCAAAAGGAAAAAGATGATGGTGAGACTAGGACGCTGTGAAAATATTTGCAATTCATTTTCTTTTTTAATGCTGTCCAACAACCTTCAGATGAGATTAACAGGTCAGCCAGACCCTGAGGACGACACTGTGCAGACCAATATACAATACTGGATTGTCACTGAGTGTATGTGACCAGAAACAATGATGGGATTCAGAATAACACATGCTCCATCTGTCAGAATGGGAGGATGTATACAATTTCATCTCGTTTCAGCTTCTGAATACTTCTGGGAATTGGAAGAATCTTACAGAATCTCTGAGCTTCAAAAATGGAAATTTAGCACTATCCAACTCTCGGATCTTTCTGCACAGGAATGTAAATATTGACACCCACCTACATAAGTGAATGAGATGGGCTTACCACACTTTGAAATATCAATAAGAAGCATTTAATTCACCTTCTAATCTGTACTGTAACACTCCAAACCACTTATCCATAAACAATACAGGTAGTCTAAACAAAAAGAAATTCCTAGTCTGAACAGTTATGAAAGTGTCATCTAAATACAAATGAAGCATAGCAAGGTTTTATCTGCCTGTTACAAAGATAACATCCTTGCAGTAGTTTGTAACATGAGCTACGTGCAACACCATGAAAACTGAGGAAACCCCTGTTTTTAAACTTCACACAACACTTATTCTTCATTCAGTTATTGTGCAGACATCACTGAAGCAACTGGGTCAACTTCACCACTCTATTGCTTTGGCCAGCTCCAAGAAGCAGATGCAGGGCCTAGCATAATTCAAAGAACTCGAAGCTGAAAGTAATAGCAGACATTTCATTTCTGGTAGCAATCATCACATTTCAGCACAAGAATAAGGGGTAAATATATATTTAATCCTGTCCAGTGGATATATAGATTTGCCTGATAGGCAGAAAATTATAAAATCTGCTATGTGATTTGTCTGAGTTGGGGACTCCAAGAATGATAATGTTAGTCAAGGGCTCAAATAACCAAAAGGAAAACAATTTCAATTCACTGATTACAAACACAGCAAAACTCAAAAAATATATGATCTAGGGTGACTTAACTGACTTAATATTTGGGGGTTTTCTTCACTTCAACCTCTGGTCCTACTGCAATTTGAGTCAATTCCACAAAATGTTTGTTCATCTAACCCTAGAGTCGTAGCATAAACCACAACTTGTGTCATGGAAAAAGTAATTGTTGAGTGTCTAGAACAGCACTTGCTGTATTAGTAAATGGAAATTCTATCTGCCAATGAAACAGCATTAAAACAGGACCCCAGTCTGCTGTCTAGAGACAGAGGTGATCTGCTACAGACTGACTCACAACGCTTGCTCAGCATATGCACTGGAGAAATTTACACAAAACTTCAGCATCCACGATGGCCAGAGTAGCATCTTTCATTAAACTGTACAAAAACATGTTAATAAAAACAGAAGTCCCTCAAGAGAAAGAACAGGCTTAGTCAAGACACTGAAAGCAAGGGCCAGAGGGGGAAAGAATGGTGGGACTCTACCCAAGTCCTGCCAAGATGCCAGAATAAAGGGCTGTTTCCTGCTAAAACAATCTATGTTTGCCAGATTTTATTGTTAGAACTCCATTATGGAAATGAATAGGACCCGTTCATGCCTCAAAGATCCTTCATTTCTGTCTACAATGGGGGCTCTCTCTGCGCAGCTACAACAGTGGTCAAAATCCACTAGAGACAAGGCATTAAGCAAGGCAGATTACAAGAAGTCTCTCTACAACTGGAAGTCTAATAAATCTGTGTGGAAACCTGAGATCTCTCAAATCCAGTGAAAACCCAAGAAATGTATATTCTCCCTGTATACTAACTTGCCTTTTGCTCTGAAAATGATACAAAAGCTAATGATTTCATTCTTGCATAAAGAACTATTCCACTGTGTTATCTGAAAGATAAGCCAGTTTCCCTAGAGGATTAAACATATTATTTAGTTATTGTTTACTTATTTATTTATTTAGCTATTTAGTGATTAGAATAAAAACAAGTGACTGATTAGGAAAAACTTCCATTCCAACCAGAATAGAAGACACTAGAGGTTTAATCCAAAGGCTGGAATATGTTGCTAAATCCAGTTGATTTCATAAGGATCTGGGTAACTAAATAACTGTTTAGTATCTGTGTCCAGTAACAATGGGGAAAAATATTAAAATTCAGGAAAATAGGAAATATTTTTTTAAAAAGACACCAATTTCTACATATGAATCCACATAGAGGCTACCCTCATTGGAAAGAATTTCTCAGATCACTCAGATCTTTCCTAAAGGTCCTGTATATTACAATATATTGAACCAGCCCATACTGGACATCAGGAGACATCAGGGGTCTTTGCTGCCTAACAGTGCATGCCTAAGGCATCAACATTTGCATTTCCACCCTTTTTTCCTCAGTCAAAAGCACTTTGCTACTTCCAACCTTCATGCTCTCTAGAAGAAAGAGATGCAACACAGGGGACTGTCACAATCATAAATCCAGGGCAAGCACTTAAAAATCTGCCTGTTCATCCATCAATTTCAGCACACAACTGTCTGGACAGGCATTCTGAAGCTGACCTGCTGCAGTAACCTGTGTACGTGTGCAGCTTGTTACATGCACCTGGGGACTCATTTCATTAATGCTTAACAAAGTGACCCCTATGTGACAGCAACAAATTCAAGATGGGAACATGGAGGATGCTTTTAAATTGTTTGCATTTCATTCATAACACATCTGAATGATACTAAAAATTGAGCTCTCTCCCCCACTGTCATTTTAACTATAATCTTTGAAATCCTTAAGGATTAGGGTCTGGTAATTTCTGGTACTTCCTTTCTCTGGAGTCCATATGGTAACTAGCTAAAAATTTTGAAGATTTAATTTGCAGTCTGGGAAAAAGCATTTTAATGGTCTTCTCCAAAACAATCCTTCAATTTTTATCTAACTGTCTTTTTCACAGCCATCTTTGTTAAAAAATATGAAACATGACCAGTCATTAACATGACTAGCACAGTAACAATGGAGTGATCAGGTGGCCTGAATACAGAAGGAACAATACTTCCTCAAAAAAAGTAAATCAAATTTCATCAGACCCAAACAATCTGAAGATCTTCTCCTAAAGTACTGACAATACTGGCCACAGTCACTAAGGTTCACAGAGGCCCAGCAAAGTATCAGAAGACCAAAAAAGGAAAAATGGCATTCCAATCTTCAAAAATACAGGAAAAGAGGAGCAGTCTGGGAGGTAGTCTGCTTAGCATCAATACTCAGTGAACAAAACCCATCTTTTGCAATTCCCTAGAAGATAACTAGAGGAAAACAACAGCAAATGTGGATTTGTTAAGAGCAAAGCATGCCAGATTAGTCTAACTGGTCTTGAGACTCATTAGGCTGCCACAGCAGGGGAAGATGCAGTAAATGCCTCTTGATTTTAGCACCACCTTTGGTCACGAACTGTAAAGCAAACCAGAGAAACTACACTCAGGGATCTACATTGTGGTATTTTTAAAAATATATTGACTCAGGTAAAGAAACAGATATATTCCTAAATGAACTGCTAAGATTACCAGTATATTGACTAAGATTCCTCGGATTTGAAGATCCTGTACTTGCAGTGGTCCTGACTAAACATTCACCAGAGATATTTTCTGTGCAACACTCACCAAAAGGTAGAAAAAATATCCTTGGAATGGTGGGACTCAAACCAATTTTCTCTTTGTATGACCCAAATGGTGTGTGCTAGAGTCAGTGTCCTGAGTTTCATTACAGCAAATCCAACTTTGAGTGCCAGAAAAGAAAAAAAAAAGACTAAATTCTAGCACCAAAGAGGAAAGGATCTTGTGTTAAAAAATATCAACCCTTATGGCTGGAAGATGCAGTTCTGTACAACATAAAGCTAAAAGAGAATCCACTTTCTGATGCATCACTCCTGTGAAAGTTTCCAAGAGATGAAGGTTGTAGGACATTAACATGTACAGCTTAGTAACAACAATACAGCCACTGTAACAGATCATGTGTGAAGGCCGGGAAGGCTTTCCTACCAAAGAGGAAAGACTAGAGTAGGAGAAAAGGCAGCAAAACAAGAAGTTCTTGTTTTCCTTAAAAGATATTCTCAGGAAGAAACACAATACAGGTATTAGGGTATTCTTACAGTAACTGTAATAACTATTTTGATACTTCATAACTACTTTGATACTAGAAAAGAAAAATTATGCCAAAGACTCCTGAATTCTTGAAGGCAAATAATGTATACTTCCAGCTGAGTGTCTGGAAAGCCACCTAGTGATGCATGAGATCCTATTATCAAAAGCAAGACCTTGCCATTCTTCTACTTCACCTCTGCAGCCAGGACTAAACCTAATCCATGTTTTATCAGGACATACACCAACAACTGACTGACTCACCTTAGATTAAATTTTCCTACTGACAGGTTATGCCATAGTTGAATTTCTCATTTTATCAGTAATTCCCTGGAGTACCTGTAGTTGCCATTTTTAAGAGTGTCTCATCAAAGAAACAGACTTGATGAAATGACTTTCTATAACCCTGGCTTAGGGACCACTGAAGAACAGTAAATCAGGGAATTTGAAAATAAGCTTTTAAAAGTCAAGATACCCAAAATGTTATTAATCTCTCCAACAAAACATTACTTTCTTCTTAACCACATATATTATGCCTACAAATTTTAGTTGTGTGCTAAAAATACGTACAACAAAAAGTATAGAGCAACTTTTCCACAGCATGGTAAATCCAGCATAGTTATGAACCGTGCACTACAGCAAAACAAAGCTGAAACCTCATAAATTATGTCTTCTAGTGACTATGACGGCATTATCAAACGCTGAAACATCAAAACTAAGAGGGTGCCAGTAGATATATTGCTCAAGCTTGAAGGCAAACACTTTTCCAACTTGAAACTTGAATATTCCTCATCAGCAGGCAGCAAATACATGATCTGTTCCAAGGTGTCTACTGTAGGAGCTGAACCACTCCTGAGTCCAGTCTGGCAACAGAACAGCATAAACAAGGGAGCTACTTTTTCCCCTCAATTCTTCTGAAGATGCACTGTAAGTACCACTTCAATTCCAGTGCAATTCTTTCCAGATAGACATAAGAGGGCACTTAAATTGAGGGAGAAAAGTGACAAAATCCCACAACATACTGGACTCGCAAATTTAAAACCAGAGCAACAACTTAAATTACTACTGTTACTTGAGGCTGGGTGATCTGAAGCTACACAAAGTTGGTCAGAGCACGGTGCTAATAACACCACGGTTGTGGGTTCAATCCCCATATGGGATTTTACTTAAAGAGTTGGACTGGATGATCCTTGTGGGTCCCTTTCAACTCAGAATATTCTGTGAACCAACACTAACTTTGTGCTTTTTTTTTTTTAATGCAAACATTTAAAGAATAACATGAAGGAAGCACATTCTCAGACCTATCACACCTAAAGCAACAAGGTGGTAAAGCACGTGGTAAGTAACTTTGACCTGACAGGTGACTCAGAGGTGGCAATGAAACGCACATCAGAGAAAATATTAAAATACAACATGAGCCATGTTCACTCATCAGATTTATTATGCAAGATAAACCAAATTTCTTTGCTAGAGGGATAAAAGCAGGGGAGGGCATCTGCTATGATACCAAACAGAGCCAAAAGAGTCACCATGTACATCAGGAAAGATAAGCATATTCAAATCCTTTCAGTATTTTTCAAGGAACTTTTGAGTTGTAAAAATAATGAGTAGTTTGAGGTATTTTTGCAAGACCTGCTTTGGCAACGTATTACAGGGACAGTGTTAACTGTTCAAATTTTAAGTGTTAGAAACCTAAGAAGAGTCAGGCACACGTAAGTGAAATTAAATCAAAGAACCTCAAGATACGGAAACACCCAACAAGCTTATCAAGTATGCCATATCCAGATTCCTTAGCTCTTCTACAGCATTACAATTCAATATAGTCTTACATATAAATGAATTCTGAAACAAAAAATATAAGCAGGAACCTTACTTCTGCCTCACACTAACAAAGGAGTAGGAAGAACACAGGTACTAAGTAAAATATCAGTTATCAAAGTTTCATATGGGGTAACAGGTTCTTCCTCTTTTGCTTTCACTCTACCTCATCAATAGAAACAGCAGAATCAAGGTCATCTGCATGGTATTAGCTGTTTTAGAACGTAATGAAATATCCCTTGATTTCTTAAACTTCACTTAAAAATCCTAATTCCGAAATAGTCCTGCAACGTGTAGTTTACCCAGATTCACCATTATATACACCAACTTTTTGTGCATCAGTGTGTGTTATAGCTTGATGTGCTCAGAATATCGGCTCCATGGCTGAGGGTAACAGAATTCACTTGCTGCAAATTCACAGACAATACAGATTACACCGAGAAATGAAAGGCATCTTTGATCTTCTACTTACTCTGTTTATTTCTTCTCACAAGTAACATGAGACATATCTACCCTGGTACCCATTCTGAATAATGTGTTCCTTTATTGAAACACACCATACCATTCAGGATTTGGATGACATGTGAAGAGCAAGATTTTCATGAAAAAGCCAATTGTCCAACTGGGGGAAACATTCTCTAAAATGATGCAACATTAGTATTATTGTCATCAAATTCTTCCATTCATTTTAAAAACAAGGCTACAAGCTACATAAAGATATCTAAGGCAAGCCATTCATAGACATAAAACTTTACAAAGGAGGCTGCCTACAAACACGAGGTCACTGAATATATACCCGACTTGGCTGATTGCTTAGGGTTATCTTCCAAAATACAATCAGTGCAATCAGTTGTTCCTTTATTTCAATTTTCCAATAGAATGGGAGGGAATGAGAGGGGGGAAGGCTCCTGATGGTTACAACGAAAACCCCAAATGTGTTAAAAGAAATTTAAACAGTACCGCACCCTACTGAGGTCGCGTAAGTACCAAGGGGAGGGGTTGACATACATCCATTCACACACCTATGCCGTTTGGATTTTTTCTTTCCTGCTGGAGAAGACAGGAGTTTGTAGCCAGTAGGTGCATTTAAAGTCAAAAGGTAACGCTTTAGGGAAGAAGTAAAGACCAACGCTGAAATCTCGCACAACGCCCAGCGCTACCTCAGCGCTTGAATGACCACCAGGACGCCGGCACTTGCCGGCTCAGGCCTCCCTCTCTCCCGCTCCCCGAGCGCCCCGCGGAGTCAAAGCCCCTGCGGCTGAGCGGAGCCGGCGAGAACCAGCCGGGAAGCCGGAGGAACAGGCCGGGGAGAGGGAGGGACACGCCGGGAAGCGGGAGGGACGGAAGGGGAGCGCGGCTGCCCGAGAGGCGGCAGGAGCGCCCCGGCCCCGCCCCGCGCCCCCCCGCGCCGCGCATGCGCGGAGCCAACCCGCGGCACGGGGCGGATGGCGGCTGGGCCGGCCGGGGCCGGAGCGCGGGGCTCGTCCCAAACCGGGCACACCGGGAAGCGACGGGGGAGATGCCCCAGGCCGGTTACCTGGCCGAGCGTCCCGCGGTGCAGGGCCCGGATCAGGCCACTCGGTGTCGCCATGGCAAAGGCGGGAAGGAAGAGGCGGGGGGGAGGGAAACAGGGCGGGAGCGCGGCAGGCTCCGCGCATGTCCCGCAGCCCGGAGGGCGCAGGCGCGGTGCCGGAGCGGGCGCTGGCGGGGCGCGGTTACCGGGAAGGGGCGGCGCTGGCATGGGCATTGGCACCGGCCCTTGTCGGTGTGAAGGGCATAGCTTCCCGTTTTCCATGGCTCCTGCCTCACGTGCGGGGTGCCCTTGAAACGGCCCCTCTCAGCAGCGCGTCCCCTCCGAGGCCTCCTCGATCCCTGCATCCTTCCGGCCGCCTGGCCGTGCCCACGGCAGCTTTTCCACGGAGAGATCCACAGCCTGGCTGCTGCTGGAGGATGTGCACCTCTGCCCGTCCTGTCTAACTAACTAAAGCCAGCCCCCACAGAAAACCCCAAAAAGCTGCTATCTGTCCTCAATCTGCCCCTGCTCTGCCCCGAAAGCCGAGGCAGAAGCAGCTCTCCTTGTCCAGCACCTCAGACACAGCGTGTCCGCAAATCCGGTCTTTGTGTCCGTATCTCTTCCATTGCACCAGGTAACAGAACCAAGGCAAGAAACACCGAAGTTACTAATGAGGTTTGACATGCTCCTGAAGAAGTTGTACATCAACTCTTGCTGTCAGCTCCTCTGCAAAAGGTGCCAGGTTTCTCCCCAGTTCATTTCTCCCCAGTTCAATCCCCAGGCTGGGAAGCCACAAAACGCTTGTTACCAGTGTTCAGGTGATGTGAACCACAGCTCATCTGCAAACACGTGGGACAGTGGCTGTGGGAATCTGCTACTGCAGACTCTGCGAAAACAAACCAGCGATCAGGAAGGAAGGTGCACTTGTAGGTCTGTTACCCGTGGCACTGCGCATTGTACCAGTGATTATTTCCCGTAGCCCACTCCAAACCTGTCACTGAGGATATTATTATGGAATATTCCTAACTATAAAATCTGGGTTTAGTAGTTAAACCCACTGCAAATTTACATAACTGTTTATTTATTTTCACTCCAATGCATTGGTTAGTGACAATTTTTATACATTAAAACCATGTATGAAGAGTGCTTAGTACATTAGAGCATAATCTTCATTTACTTTCCCTGTATTGCTATAATACAAATTGTAAAAAATGGACTTTGATTTTTTAAGAACTTTAACTTGAGCCCAGAAATTGTATGTAAAATTTTTTTTCATTATTTGCACCAGCACTATAAATATTTTTCGTAATTTGAGCTGAAAACTTCTACATGTGATGTTCATCTTTATTCAGTGTTTCGGCAAAAATGTGTCAGCCATTTTTGAGAACATAACTAGGCAAAAATGACGTGAAACTTGATGTGGGAAACATCGGGGAAGAAGCTGAAAAATTGAATTTTTTTTGAGATTTTCCAGTTCCAAGACCAAAAAATGATTGGACAAGAGCTGCTCGACTAATGTGAGACTGAAGATGTGATCTGAGTGGAGCATCAGGCAATACCCCTGATGGTGGGAGGGATGGGCAGCTGCCCTACCCGCTGTCTCCCAACTAGAACTGTTCTCTTTTGGAGATTAAATGGAGCAGGTAGAGCTGTCTTAAACTAATGCCATGAAAAGGAGGATGCTGGAGACAAATGGAATATAAGCTTATCTTCAAAAAGTTGTGAAGAAAATTGAAATTAATGTGATAGGAAAATGTTAAGACAATTTTTCAGTTGCAAATAACTTAAAACAAAAATCTTTTCCTGTATGTTTACCAGGGAGAAAGCTTTCAGCATCTAATAAATATAAATATTATAATGTGGTTATAAATCAGTAAGTTGAACATTGGTTTGAGGCAAAATGATGAAGAAAAAAATCTATGTAGAATTCAGCAATAAAAAAACTAAAGAATGAAGAAGTTAATCCTACTTAAAAAACATTAGTGCTCATTTTCAAGCTTATTAAAATTTGCATTAATAAATGGAACAGTAAAAGGTGATATTTTTTAGACTTTTGTAATACCTTTGACTTCGTATCACGGAGTATTCTAATAAACATACATGAAATGACTAAGGGCTGATTAGATGACAGGTCTTCAAAAATACTTGGTTTGTAGAGGTTTATGGTGACTTGTGCTTTTCCCTGCTCAGTACTGCTGCTGGTAATCTGGAAATAGATAGTGAATAATTTATGTTGAAATGTGCCATTGACACAAATATTGACAGACTTGTAAATAACACTAAAAACATCATGATCATACAGATAATAGAAGTCTATTAAAGCAAAGTGTGTTTTAAAATCGAATTGAAACTGAAGTAAAAAGTTGGAATTAAAGTTGGATTTTTTTCTTTAACCAGAACTGAGCCTGTGTTATTAATTTTAAGTCTTTATTTAACCCAAATTGAAGATAAACAAAAAAAAAATCAATACAATATTTTCAATAGCTCTTTAACACAAGTAGAGCCCACTGCTATGACAGGAATCTAGCAGGGGCAGAAGAGTAAGCGTGGGATATTCTTGGTGCAGGCAGAGAGGGAGAGTGGTGTGAATGTGTAAGGCAGGTGAGATGAGGAAGAGGT
>QWTY01037763.1:0-13654 GCA_008033365.1 Pseudorectes ferrugineus
TGTCTTAGAGTCACATTTTAAGAGAAGAAATTGCAAAACTGAATTAGTGCATAAATCAGAGAAAATATTTATTTACAGACATGTAAAAATTATGTTACAACATTTTAAAGAAAACTGTAATGAACCATCAATCTGCTCTAATGGGCAAACTCTGAATGTTTTAATTCTATATCGCGGTGGCACCAATTAAAAATATGACTGCTAACAAGATTATAGTTATCTACATAGTTTAAGTACAGTGATTTTTCAGAACTAAAAATGGGTCTACAGAGAAAAATAATAAGAACCGCAACAATATGTATTACAAGAGTTTACAAAAGTAAAAATATTTTTTCTTGATCCAAACTTTAAAGCTTTTTAGTAAATATTTTCCATTCATGCAGCTGCCCATGTTTGAAACAAATATCTGAAGTACACAGAGCATACAGGTCTGTGTAGAAAATGAATTGGTTTGACTCAGGACTGTCCATAAAGGATTTTATAAGACTGTTGACTATCCAAACTGATTGACAAGACCTTTTATGTTTCCTATTCTTCTGTATTGCAAGGGACGAGCAATGTTGAAAAACCCCACAACTGACAAAACTCTTGTCAAACAAGTAACAGGTAGTGATGGCAAACAACACCGAGCATACTGCATACAGGGACAGCAGAGAACTATTAAGCTCTGTCGAAGCTACCAGCATCCTCTGGAGTGATTTTAAGCAAACATGCCATTGAGAAACCTTACTAGTAATAGACTGCACGGGGCAACAATCTTCTGGCTTGCAAATGAAGTAGTGCCTCATGGTGTTATCAGAGGTGACTTTTTTTGTGTTCAAAATATATTCAGGACTTAAACTGTGGTGTGAAACAGTGTCAACATTATGAATGTGCAATCATTTCTGTGAGTTTATAATCTAAGGGTAATGATCGTAAAGAATGTGTAAAAACCTAAGAGTGCTTTCTGTGAGTGTTAGCTCCTTTGGAATGGAGGTGGTGAAGAGACAATATACCTAGATGTTTCTCATATCTAGTTTATTAACACCAATATCAGAACTGATCTCCTCCAGATGATATTCTGCATCTTTTAAGTCAGCCAACAGTTTACGTGATTTAAATGGGACAAATGCCCCTTGAGCTGCTGAGGTTTGGAGTTCTTTTTTTTTAACTGTCAGCCAAAGTTGGAGATCCCAAAATGGCAATGCTTTTTGCATTTTTACAGTTAAAAATGTTCATAACCTATATTAAGAGATAGAAAGTGGAGACATATTTCACCGTCTGATTTGACCTAACATTTCACTTACACAGAAGTAACATTTTTTGCTGCACTTTTCTGGGAGAGTCAGCCCTGATAAATTCTGAAGCTGCAATTCTTTATGCTCAGGTATAACTACTTATACTAGTCTTTCTTTATTTAAGGAGCTAGGTACTACTCAACACTTATGTAAACCATGTAACTCCACACACAATAGACAAGCTAAATATAAGGTACTCAAACATAACTGAGAGTGCTATGTTACATAGCTGCCTAGTGAAAAAAATTCTCACTCAGTAATAGGTAATTAAATTCAAATATATGCTTTTCTTCCAAATTTTTGAAGAATATCAGTCCTTCTTTGATGATGGTCTCCATGGTGGAAACCTGACCAGAGACCTTGAGCTCCCATCCTCTTATACCCCTACTACTTGAGGTGAACCCGTCATGTCAGAAACTGCTTTTTAAAATAGAAAGTTAAAGTCTGATCTTTTAAAAAGTCTCTCTGGTACCTTTTGTTTTCTCTTGCTTTCAGCTACAGAGAGCGATTGAAAGGGCAAGGCAAGAGTTCATCTTTGCAGCACTGGATGAGCCCAAAGAGCAAATACTCCGGTCATGGAGCTCAGGGGTCGGGGCTCCATGCTGCAGACTGGCACACAGCTGGGTCTGCACTCCATTTGGCTGTGTAAAGCACTTCCTAAATTAATACCTCCCCCTCCTGCGAGGCTGTAGCTACTAAATAATTTATTTACCCTGCAATCACTTTAAAGACATGTCTCTTTCTATATGAGTACCACTCGCATAAAGATGTAGATGAATAAACACATATTCCTTGTTTCATGTCATCTGCAATGCTAAAGAGGTCTGACTTTGGGATGGTGAACATGTTGGTACTTTTACTAGAGTAGAAGTCCTTGTGCCCATATCATATATGCTTTGATACCTTTAATGTCTCAGTAGTAACACAAGAGAAATAATGCATCCATTCTGTTTGAAAGGAAATATGATTTATTAAGAAATTCTATACTGAGATTCCCCCTACAACATCTGTAATAATTAATTATTCCCACTTCAGGCTTTTAGAAGGGCCTAGGAGTTTGTGGGTGGAAAGACTACTGCCAGGAAATAACCCAAAAAGTAAAAAGTAGGCTAACTCAGGCTGTCAGATATTGGCGGGCTATAAGTAATTTTCCTGGCTAGACAGAAGACTGACTGACTTTCCATATGGTAACAACAAACTGCCTTTAGACATTTGCAAGAACAGCTGTAACAACTGTCTGAGGAATGGCATCACAGAGAGTGCTTATCTGAAGAAAGGGATTTACAGGAGGATCCAATTTACAGTTTGTCAAGGATTGCTCTCTTATTTTGACATTTTCACTTTTTAGAAGCTATTCTATTACCAAATGTAATTATTTCCAATGACAAATAAATTGAATAAAATAATGGGAAATACCATACAATGTATTTAATTGTGGCACTGATCAAAATGGTCTTGTTTGAATTAAGCGGTAAACGAAGTGCAATATCACCTGACTCTAAATATGGTAAAACAGTAAAACGTGCTAATCATAAAAATAGCTTTTAGAAATATACATTTGTATACAGTGTTTTCCACACCTGTTAAATATGTCCTTCATATTATTATGATACAGTACATTGGCCTTTAAGACATCAAAATTAAAAAAATAATACCAATAATTAGCCAGAGAAAACCACATTTACAATCTAAACCATAAAAATCTGACAATTGTACAGCTTAGAACATATAAGAAATGGAGTTTCTAATATTTGAACAATAATGTCCATTTTAATAAGTAAATTGAGTTTCATACAAATTGAATCAAAGGTGTTGTCAGCCAGTAAGAAACTGCAGTTCACAATTTTCTGAGGGGAAGTCAGAGTTTCTCTTCTCAGCCTTCAGGGGGTTCACACATGACATCTCATCACTTGATCTGTAGAAACTGAGAAATGAAATGTTGGCTTTAGTAAGAAAGCACAGAATTTCTTCCAGCAGAACCTCAAAAAGAAGCCAAGACATCTGGGGACAAGAGCCAAGAGGACTATGACTTGACTTTTCGATAAATCAACCAAATATCAACATCTATCATGCTTTCCCACCTTAAACCATTGAAGATTAAAAGAAGACTAGTGTTCCTGCAGCAGTGGACAATCAGGACTGTGCAACAGTCCTGAGTTAGACTGTATGGTACAAAATAATAACAGCAAATCAAGCAAGAGCTGTTGAGGCTGAAGTATTCCTCCCCTCAATAATGCTATGCAAACAACTGCTGAATAATTTCTATTTTAGCAGCAGGAAATAGAATAATGTATCTTGGCTGCTTTGCAATGAAATGCTTTATTTGCATAATAGCATTCAATCGAAATAAATTGCATGTAGAATTCTTTGCTTCAGTCCCATCACACTATTTATATACCTTACTCCATTTCCATTGGCTGTGTGCTTTCAGCAATGCCTATAGTTACCAGATTGATGGATCTTTCCTCAGTTGCTTCCCTTTTGCTGTTGCCTATTTTGCTATTGTTTTTGTGTACCTGCCATAGGATATAAATGTATATCCTTTGATTTCTTTTGTTGCTTTATCAGCCACATTGTGAAAATGCGAAAATCCAGTGTTAGTCAACACTTTTGAGGATCATTCTTCCAGCAGAGGCTGGAGGCAGATTGCATCTAAATATCTGCGTCCTGAGTCCTATGTGACCCATTAATGCTACCAGCTTCAAGTAGGCATTGAGTGATGCTGCAGGGGAGCATAAGACATACCGTCTCCACCTGCCCACAGAAAAACTGACAACACTTTACTAATCACACCTGTTTGGAAAACTGACAGTAGAAAATGTTAACAGAAGTAGATGGTTTCTTTTTTTAAAGTGAAATCTTCAACCCAAGTTGTTGGGTTTTTTTTAATTTTAAACAGGAAAAATATCTTTCGGCCAATCTTTTCTTCAGTTTTTTTTTTTTTTGGGGGGGGAAGGAAAGGAAGTCTATTTTCTTTTATAACTGAAAGAGAAAACAGCTGACAAAAGCTGGTGCACTACTGATCAAAGCCTGAAAAATTTCCAGACATCCTTTTCAGCCAATTTCCACCTCCTTCAATGAAAAAAAAAAAAAAAAAAATTTCTGTTAAAATTTCCATTTACAGAAAACCTGGTTTTCCAGAAACATCCAAGTCCCTGCAGGACTGGGCTTCTGACCTTTCAAGAAGTCAGGCATCAGATTCCCCCTGCATTGCAAAGAGAGCACCAGGTTTCTGGTTGTGGTCTTCACAGGTAATGAGGATTAGGGAGAAAAGCTCATGTGAGAGATCCCAGGACTTTCTTCTTTTAGTTAAAATGTCCTGAAATTCTGAAACTATTATTCTCTACTTGCACAGAGAAAAATCTTCATCTGCCCTATTTTAGGTCTGATCCCTAGAGAGACTAGCTATAAGAAAAAAGACCTTTAAATTCTCCCCTTAAGTCTAAGAGAGGCCTAATGGTTTTTAACTAGCTATTCATCTTAGAAGAAGTAAAAAAAAATCCCACTGTACATCCTATTAGCTTCAAAGAGATTTCCTCTTTTCCAGCCTTTTTTTCAACTATTCTTTGCCATTCCATTATGCCATTATAAAAAGCAATAATTATGAAAGCAAGAAGAGGCAGATTTTCAAGTTATTTATCAAAGCTTTTTTCCTTTGCCATAAACCTTTCAAGCATTTACGTGTCACCAGCACTATAGAGCTTCATTAGGTTACTATTGTGAAACATTAACGTTGCTAAGCATCTGGATCCAAGTCATCAATGCTGCTTTGCTGTTGGTTAGAAACGGTGATAAAAATTTACCAATACCACCAGTCCAAAATATTCTTGTGTTCTTCCTTCAGTACATGGACTTCTTATTTCCCTCTTACTACAAATAATGTTAAAGTCTGAGAAGAAACATTAAAATCTGAAAGAACCAAGCTTTTATTTTCCATGGAATGACAGGAATCCAGGGCTATGATTAATCTAGAGTAATTCAATGCTAATTTAATTCTATTTCTTTCTTCTGAATAGTGTGCAGTTTATCATCTGGCTTTATGGTAGTGCTGATGATATTAAAAAACCCTCACGATGACTAGTGGTTTTTTTTAATTTTTTTATTTCTTTCCCCTTATATATGAAAACATCTCCTGACACTACAAGGATGAACTGAATTACATTTAAGCCAGCAATAAGGCTTTCATTTGATGTAGTTCTAACAGAAAACCACTTTAGAAAGTGTGATTTGAACATAATGCATTTTAAGAATTGAATAACTCAACTGAGCATATAGACTTGGCATCTGTAGACAATATCAAAGAAATACTATATACTGTCTTAATTGCCATCCTAATCTCTGGAAAAAAGATGGAGAGAGGTTATGGAATATTTATTGATTCATTTTCCACCTGAAATTATTTCTGCTGCTTTATTCACTGTTTGGATGGCTTTTTGAGCATGGGCTATTGGAAACATTCTTCTTAGGCATAACACTGTATTTCAGTCTTCCAAAAATACTATTGCTACTGTTATTATAGATCTAGTATAATCCTTCTGGCATTTTTGCCAAATTCAAATTCTACTAGATTAAATTAATTTTAACTATACCCTATTACAATGTATATAACACTGGAAAGCCAACATTAAATATTAAAAAACCTCACTAAATGAAAGTGCAATTCTACTTCACGGGCCCTAAACTTTAATAATTACAAATGACGGAGTAAATCGGATAAAATTCAGTAAAAATGTAGAGTTTTCCATCTTGCTTTTTAGAAGTTTAATGATTTTATAACTTACCTCCCCTCAAAGCCTAGCTAATTCCTATCTTTGCATCTGTAGATTTTTCAGAATGCTGTGCACGTAAAGGACATTTTCTTGTGGGAGAGCCTGGCCATCAGATCACCTGCCAGAGTACCAGTTCCTCTGAGCTCTGTGCTTTGTAGTCATGAGGCATGACAGAGTATGAATATCTTGCACTCTGTATTGCTCCTAAAAGCCTTTTATGAGAAGACAAGCTCAATATACAGTAGAGACCTGCAGGTACCATCCTTCCAGAACAGGATGTGCCATCCCCCTTTCCCTGGCCTACCCAAGCAGCTGGAAGCTGTAACGGTGACCCTTCTGTGGTGGGGAGCTACTGACTTTTCTAAACTCGTTCAGATGGGCTTTATTTGTCTGCAGGAGATGAGTTTTGTTCTCTGCTAGCTGGATCCAAACAGAGCTCGGCCTCTTTCCTGCTCTGAATTATTTGTTCTGCCTTACAGTTCTGAAAAAGGGAAAAGAACAGAGATATGTTCCTTCATCCCAATAAATACCTAGATTCCTTCTCACAGGTTTTATGGGAAGAGCGTGCTGGACTTCCTTTACCATGCTTATCTTTCAGACCTAAATGTACAGAAATAAATCTTACTATATGAGAGTGTAAATTCAGCATATGTTTTTGGAAGGAGCTATTAGGAATGTGCTATGATTAAATGACACAAAAGATGAACATGATGAACATCTTACCTTGTAGTACATTAAGAAAATGTTTAAAGAAAAGTCCCACAGACTGTGTTACAGACTTCATTGTATGGTTTACCCCACAATAATTATAAGCAGTAAGAGCATCCAAAGTATATGGAAGATATTAATCTGACAAAAGGCATCTGTTTTTAAACAATCATTTGCTCTGAATGGCTTTTGTGATAACATTAATCTTAGAAATTCTCAGAAAATGCAACTAGAAAGAGGATGGATAGGTGATGGTGCACGTATACACATGAACTTGAAACCCAAAGCCTCAAGTATCCTTCCTCTTACTCTCCTGTCTCTTTTTCCTTGCCAGAAAAACCCATTCTCAGGACTGGAATTCTGAGTTTAATAACTGTAATGGAGGCATCTGAAGCTACTGCTGGCTACTGCTGACCACTATAAAATTGCACATCTATCTCTTGCGGGCTCCTGTTGAGTAGGAGACTTGATGCCTGACACCTTTCTAGGTTTCTGCTGGTGTCTGACTATGCTTTGGCATTAAGTTATGTAAGTGCCATACATCACTTTCTGCAAAACAACTGCAAGCCTCATTAAAATGCAGCAGGTGCACTGTCCGTTCACTCCCAACACTGGCCCTCATACTTGTGCTACCTCAGACTGCAATTGTAGCACAACTGCTTCCACTGCATCTGATGCTCACTCCTAATACTGTTATCTGTGCAACTGAGAATACTGAATCCAGGTCTACAGATGCTGCTCTTATGTCCTCGAGGATAGCATACTCTTTTTCATCTCTAATAATTTCTTTTGATTACGAAATGCACTTTCTGGACAGACAAGGAGATGAAAAATGGCATCTGTATGCAGAGCTGGCATTAAAAAAAAAAAACAAAATAAACACAACAAAACAGCCAAAACTTAGTTAGCCATTATTGATTTAGATATTTACCTAAAGTGAGAAAAATCATACTGCAGTACAGAAAGTAGTAGTGCAAATTGCCATTCTGTTTATTTGCTATGTCTAACCCAAGACAATATCCTCCTTTTCTTTTAAGCAGGCAACTCACACTGAGTGCAAAACACAGGAATTTATGTTTGTATGGTACCATGGGGGCATGCACTTTTGTTGGCTTTTACACAGCATTCTTCATCAATGAGAAACCACAAGGAACAAGCAGAGCTTACCAAGGAACATTGAATTTGTATTAGCTATCACATTGACTTCACAGCTGTGTTCATTTGAGGTACACCTTGCACTTTGTCCCCTGATTTAAAGCATCCAATCTCTAATTCAGTAACAGCCATACAGGTGGTTTAGTTTAATGCCCCCATATGAAATGTAAATGCTCAGTTCAGTAGGTGTGAGCAGGGGAATGTGAATGTGTATCATGCTTTTTCTGCTGTCAGTTGTAACCCTTGTAAAACATGACAAACAAAATGATGGCACTAAAGCCATTTTTTATAATGAAGTAGTGATAGTATATTCACTGCATTTAACAAATAGCGGGATTGTACAGTTTGATAAATATTAATAAAGGATAATTAAAAGAACCAGTTGCACCTTCTTTAAACCTTTCTTCAAATGATGAAACCTAATCATTATGTTTTGGACTCTGCCAATCATACTTTAATTGCTAAAAAATTACAGATTCGTTTTTCCATTCAGTGAACAGCTTAATTGCTTTGGAGTGTTAGTACTTATGTGAGTACATGTGAGGATGATTGTTTTACTCATCAGTGAAAACAAACTCCTATCTTCTTTGTATTAAAATGCTCTGTTTCACTTGTTTGCCCAATAAAAATCAGCAGGAAGAATAAGATAGCCCTATCAGATACTGATTTTTCCCCTAGACCAACATATGTTTTCTTTCTCAGAGTCCAGGCAGAATTGTGATAAATGCTTTTAGGTGTAGTGGTGGAGACAGGATCCAATTTTTGGAGAGTGCTAGTGAGGACACACTGCAGTTGAGAGGATGGTCAGGTGTGAGACTGAAGGAATGACTTTGGGATTAGAGTCACCATGGTCATTTGAGAGCTTGAGTGAGGCCATGAAGCAAAGAAGTGGATCTATCCATGTTAATTTAGGCTGTGTGTTTTTCTCCTGCTAGATGGCTTTCACAGCAAAATCTTCCTCTGCAAGGTCCTTTCTAGCAGTAGGAGAAGACTTGGGGACTCGTAGCACAGTTTCTGGTGACAATGGGAGTGATCTGAAGCTGAAGGCACTGGGCCTTCTGCAGAGTGTGGGGTGGGGTGCATGATCTCCAAGTAGGAGATGTGGAAGAGAGAGGATGGTGGGGAGCTGGTGCTTTTCAGAACTCGCTGCCCTGAACTCTTTACCAGAATGCAGACACATTGCTACCCCTTGGTGAAACTATTCCCACCAAACTTCCGTTCCTGTTCTCTCTTGGCTGATAAAGCCAATCCAAATGCAGTAAGGCCTCCCTGATGCTGTCCACAGAGTTCCATCAGCCCATACCAGTGTGCTTTGAGAGAAGCTCAACACCTTCTTGGGATCCAGTGCCAAATAACGCAGAGAAAATATGTTCCACCCTCGTTTATCCCTGCATATGAGTGGATATTCATAGCAAATTCTCAGGGGTATGGCTGTCCTTGGAGGTCCCTGGGTGTTTTCTGCTTCTTGGGATAGTGCCTGCTCCATGAGAAGCAAGTCTGAGTCCTATCATGATTCACAGTAAGTACTGTACTTTATCATCCTGAATGCTACAGAGGAGATGCTTTTAAGTTACAGGGTGGTGTAAAAAAGCAGTAGACTAAAATTCCTACTGAATTAATCTCTGCTCGATGTGAGGAGTAGGAATTCTCTAGTGTGAGGTGGTGGTCCAATTAGTATTAATGCTGAAGGCAAAAGTTCCTATCCTACTAATGCCAAGGGTGCAGATTTGAACACACAGTTAAAGGCATAAAGGAACTACTAAAACTTGTACCCTGAGGCCATTTAGTATGTCTACATTTTAAGAAGTGTGTTTTTTAAATATATGAAAATAGGAGCTTACAAGAAGAACTGCCTTAAACTAATTATGCAGAAAGCACATCCTAAATTTTCCCACTATTGCCAAATTAGAGTTTAGATAGGTATCAGAAATGAAAGGGCATCCATTACAGGCAAAATAATTGTAGGCAATGATGGTATTGAGATGAGGAATGTTCTGTCTAATCAATCGAAGATGTTTCAGGTATTTGGAGGCAGAAGTTTTACTCAACTGAACAACCAGGTGGAGTGACTTAAAAAAAATATAGAAAAGAAATGGGAAGGAGAGAGTGCTGGAAGAAGATGTTGGAAACCTATAGCATGAGACAGAGATACTGGGAAAGCCCAGGGTAAACCACAGGAAACAGGAGCGGAATGAGACAAACAATGCAAAATGAATATTTAAATGGTGACAGTATAATGAATTAAGACAGTCAATTAAATATACATGATGTAGAGTTACCTGCTTAAAACTGTTATCTGTGAAAGTCTTGGTATGGGAATGTGATCCAGGTGGAAATGGCAATAAAAGATGGTCCTATTTTAAACAGTTTTTGCTTTGCATTTCCCTGCCTAATACTTATTTGAATGCACAGTGCCCAGTAGTGCATAATATTTTGGTTTTATGAGGATTTCAAGAGACATTAATTTTAAAGTAAAAGTTACAAGCAAAATGCTGGACTTGGGGTCACATTGTGGTCTGCAAATGGTGCAGAATCTCGTAATAGATGAGAAACGGTTATTATAACCTTGCAAAGAGGAAGCAGAGAAGAATTTAGCCTTTTCATTCTTTATTTGTTTGTTCTGGAAAACACCTTGCTTATTTTGAAAGACTACAGGACTGTAGTGTACTTTTAGAAATCAACAGCAACAACAATTTGGAAACTTCAGATACACATAGCAGCACGACAAGCTGTCTAAGTTGGTATTTGATTAACTTCCAAATCTTCATTTTGGCAGACTAAGCTTGTTTTATTCCTCACTGATTACTTTTTGTTGAAATGGCAATTACAGTTCTATCACCTTCTAAATAACTTCCCTTTTCTGAGGTGCGTAAATGCCTATGTATGGATAAATTCAATCTGCCTTTCATGTTTTGATATTAATCATGCAGAAAATCTTCTTAGTAACACAGTTATATTTTCTCAAAAAATGGAGACCTTTTGGAATAATTGGGTCACTAACTGCAGAGGCTCTGCAATTTGTATTGAAAAAAATAAAAACATTTACAATTTCTGCCTTTTAGTATGGAAAAATAACAATCTTTTGGCTTTTCAATGTTTGCAACTTCTTTACTTCTGTGAAGACTTTCAACAGAAAAATATTTCCTCTGAGGGTTTTCCATTCAGCATTTTTGATGCTCAAGAATACTGATAAACCCTGTGAAATGAGTGTTTTCTAGGGGAACTAAAGCTAGTTATTTTCAAAGACTGACACACGAGGAAAAATGTGTGATGCATGACAACTGCTCAATTTCAGTTAAATCTAATAATTTGGTGATTAAGCCAATAGACTCAAATCCATAGCACAGACCCAACGGCTGGCCTGAGTTGCTCCAGAGGATTCCTGTGTCCCAGTGAGTGCCTAGAAAACACCAGTGTCCCCCTTCCCATCCACCACTTCCCCAACATATCTCATACTGCTGCTTTGGTATCTATAATAGGTTACTATTCCAATGCTTATTCTCCCTACACACAGATGGGGACTGTTGGTTGCAAATGATGGATGAACCAAACCCAGCACAGCACCTTCAACAAGTCATCCAAATTTTACTGGAGTCAGCCAAAGCACAGGGAAGTAAAAGAAGGGCTGCTCCACCAGAATTAGTTAAAATTACATTGGCAAAAATATTCATGGGTGGAAACTGAAATCAGTCTTCTTATTTAAAGTGTTGAGTTATTTCAATTAATTTCTGATGTTTCTTTTACAGCCACAAGGTACAGCAAAAAGCTCGTGATATTTTTCATACGTCATCATCATCCTCACCTGGAAAGGGATCCAGGTTTGCTTCTAGGTGGTAGGTGTTTGGCTGTCCTTGTTTCTGCACTTCACTCAGAGGTTGACTCTAGGCTCAAAAATTTTAGGCTAGCAAAATCTGTGGGGCTAATTCTGATCTACTTAGACTAAATAAATATAATGAGGCTACTGATACTGAATATTAAGGTCAACTATATTATATCAGACACAAGTTAATCTCATTTAGACAAGTACTTTTTTACATGTCTAAGAGAATTTTTGGCCTGACCTGACAGCATTGTTTGCCTCTAATTAAATTCACTGATTGGTGTGTGGTTTTGTTTTGTTTTCTTTTTAAATTGGAGGCAAAGCAGTCCTTTTTGATAGAAGCTGAGCCATTAAAATTAAATATTTGATGTCTCAAAACCATCAGACACCATGACTATCTTATTAAATGATGACTGAGACTTCAGGCAGGTCAAGACAGATGGCAGGGTGCAACGAAAAAAGTAAAACAGGTTCACTGAAGAATATATTGCCTGTTGTTCCACAGACATTTTTCTTCACTGGAAAGCATATAATTTTTTATAAGTTTAAACAATTGGAAATGCTCCTTTCTTACATGCCAAAGAAAGGCACCTGTTGGTCTGACCTCAGAAAAAGGTGCTAATTCTACCTGCACATTCAATCTTCTGAGACACATTGCCTGCCACATGGGCTCAGTGTCAAAGCTGAGAGCAGGACACAAAATTCTTGATCCCCCATATTTTGCTTAAAAATAAGATAAACAGAAGTGAAACCCCATTATTTTCAAGCTCTTTTTCATCAAATCTGTAAGATTCTAATGGTTGTAAATTAATTGTATTATTTACATTACATAAAAGTTTTATGATTTTAAGTTTTGAGGTTTTTTTTAACTGGGAACTAAATAATATAGTGCAGACAGATTCAGAGGAATAGATCTGAATTCAAGAAAATTAATTTGCTTATTTGTTTTATAAAAATGCAATTACAGGCAGGAAAATCTAGTAGAAAGAGACACAAAATGCATGATAACATTGCCTGCATTTTCTGCAGGTTCCCATGTGATATGTATGGGATAGGATTTAAATAATAATTAGAAAAACATTATGTAGTCAGTCAGAAACCAGTAACCTGGTTAAAACGCTGAACACCACTTAGGAAATCTTCCTCTGATAAATTGACTGCCAGGAAAAATGGGAAGGAGGGGCTGGTGGCAAGGCCCTTCCAATGACTCATGCAACAGTGGGTGAACAGCAAACACCTCTACTGTGCTACTGCATATATTAAATATAACAAAAGGGCATGTCAGGAAGTTTCTTACAATTTTTGATTTCATGGCATGCTTTTATTACTTTCTCCACTTTTTCAGTCACAGGTTATTAGATTTACTGCAGCTTTGGAAGGTACAAGGAATTAGTATCTGTCGTGTATGGTGCCCCTAATGACTCTCTTAGGTTGCTCAAGTACAAACATCTCACACTGATATTTATCAAGTGAACACAATCTTTTACCTATTCATTTGTCTTAGGAATGAAGAACATCATGTTTCCCCTGACACTGAAAGCAAGATTTCAACAAATGGTAAGTGCAATAGAAAAGAAAAGATTTTGCATGATCTTTGTGATTTTGAAAGTAAGCTGAACAAGATTTCTGGCATAACATTGCTTCAGCCATTGCCATTAATTAGAAATTTTGTCCTTTATTTTCTAAGTAGTATCCTGTACAAGTGCACTCAGCAAAATGCAAGTTGTCAGAGTAGCTACTGATCTTTTCGACAAGCCTAATCAGCTTAATTTGGCTGATAATAGAAGAGTCTGTCTTGTCTGCCCTGATGCTATGGACTGAGAAAACATGCATCTAAAAGGACAATGAAAAATCTAGTTTAATTACAATAATAAATTAAGTACTATCAATACTATCACACAGTCACATATTTGATCAATCTTGCT
>QWTY01037767.1:0-29308 GCA_008033365.1 Pseudorectes ferrugineus
CTTCTTGGTCACCTGGGCACACTTTGGCTCATGTTCAGCTGCAGTCAACCAGCACCCCCAGGTCCTTTTCTGCCAGGCAGCCTTCCAGCCACTCTGCCCCCAGCCTTTAGCACTGCCTGGGGTTGTTGTGACCAAAGTGCAGGACACTTCTTGTTGAACCGCATATAATCAGCCTTAACCCATGGATCCAGCCTGTGCAGTTCCCATGCAGAGCCTTCCTAACTCCCAAGCAGATAAACTGTCATCTGCAAACTGACTGAGGGTTTACTCAATCCCCTCATCATTGATGAAGACACAGAACCGGCCTTAATACTGAGCCCTGGGGAACACCAGTGAAGTGTGCTGTTATGTTGGGCCACTAACCGGAGGTAACTCCATTCACCACCACTCTCTGGGCCTGGCCACCCACACATTTTTTTATCTAGTGAACACTACAAGTATTTTGGCAAAATTTTCTTTCACGGAACAGTTTCCCTTGCTTTTTCTAAATGTGAAGTGGGAGACTGGCACTTATTTATTTTACCACCAGCAAGAAACTTTACAGTTGCTAGAAACTTAGTTATGCTTTATGATACAGCACTAACAATTACAATTCTTGCATCAGTTCCTAAGAATGTCAAAATGTTACTTGATCAAAGGCAATCTTTGTTTGTTCTGTGGATTTTTTTAATCCTATGCAATCACTGCTTAAACTAGGTCTGTGATGTAACGATGACCTTGGGAGTATGATTTTGGTCTAGCGAACACTCCTACATATATTCAAACACCTGCATTACTTACATAAATAATCTCATTGCACAATTTTGCACAGGCTTTGCATACCAAATAAATATAAGCTTTCCACTGATTTTGGTGGTGAGTGGTCCAGTGGCACTGGCTAAAGTTCTGTTTTACTTGAAGATTTCTGCAGAAAAGAGATATGAGAACTTATTCTAAACCTGTGCTGTGTCCTATATAATTTTATTTCATGTCTCTTCAAAGATGACATTTTACCTTCTGTAATAGATTTCTAATGTAAAAAAAAAATAAAATTATAAGATACATATTAGATGTATGATCTTTAGAAAAGATTATTTAACACATACCTGTCAAGTATGCTCATTCTGCATTAGACTCATATTGATGACCTTAACAGGTATTTTGTAGGACTGTGGCAGGTTGTGACAACCTTCCTGTGTGCATCTTCAAGCCAGTCAGTACTGGTTACCCTCTGCTGGAACGGATGAGCTCACAGTATACGACCAGCTCCCACCATGGCATAAGTGTGGGATCACAGTGCTGCAACTGGGTTACTGTGGAGGACTTAAAGTTCACAGATTCCTGCCTGCAGCGCATATCAAACACATCAGGTGAGCACTACGCAGCCCTTTCTTATCACATCTTCTGATGTGCCAGACATGTACTGCCATCACATGTCCTGACGTGGATTCTCACCTGTCTGGGAGTACAACACTTCAGAAGTCTGGTAGCTACAAGGGTCAAAAAGGCAGCAACTGAATAAAAAATAATGTAAATGCAAGTCAGTTGAAACTGCTACTAGAACTCTTAAGTTTAACAGTTCCTCTGTGTCTATAATACATCACTTCTGAATCTGTGTCTCTGTTATGCCAGAAGAGAAGCTTCATGAAAAAGGTCTAGGACTGGGTTTTTAAAAATATTTACAATAATAATAATAATAATAATAATAATAAAAATAATAACAACAACAACTTAAAAAACCCAGCCTGAAGCAATTGCTCCTCAAGTCTGCCTGCAAAGTATTGTGGATTTGTTAGCTACAAAACTAGAGGGGTGTGCAATACTATTAAACTCAATTTAAAAGATAATAACTCAGCCTCCAAGAATCAAGCAAAATAATAGAATTTATTTTTAAATAAGCCTGATCTCTTTCAACTTGTGTAGCCTCTCTGCTAGGCACTGATTTGCAGTAATCTGTATTCAGATCTGGATCAGGTTTAGATTCAGTTGCTATGGCTCCCTGCTTTAAGCTCTCCTTACACATTCACCTCTCTCTCCCATAATCTTTTATGACAGATTTATTGTTAAAGAAACTAAATTTTGGGTTTCTGAAGGCTGAAGAACAAGCAGTACTTTCCTTGCCCCTTATTAAAGTCAGGCAGGGCTCTCTGCAGAGAGGACGAGAAAGGACACACACCATGAGACCATTGCCCTAAGGGTACATGCTGTCCAAACCTGGCTGTGCCTTCAGTGAGGTGCAAGATGCATCACCTTTGCAACCCTACATAAACCAAGCTTATGCTTAAACATAACCACTCCACGACTCCCACCTGAGGAGCATTTACCTTCCACTGCTGTCTGCCCCTGCTGCTTCTGGGGAGTTTTGCCATTGGCTTCAATAAGTTGGAAGTTTCACTTGGTGACATGGATCTCTCAGGACAGATCTTGAAATACTCAGATCTAGGAGGAGCAGTGCGGTCAAATAGCATTTAAATAAATATTGGCAGAACTATTTGTCCATTCCTACCATTATGGAATACACATACTGAATTTCTTAGTTATAAAAAGCACTCAGAAAATTTCATCCTTTTTATAAAATGTCAAACGTTATCCACCAAGCTTTCATCTCTGTTGTGGAAATCTGTTTGTTGGTAGAAAACCTATAAAAGAAATGGGAAGAGATTTTGCACCTGTTTCTCCATCCCATTACCTCTTTCTTATAACCACAGAAATCCAAGGATAAAATAATTACCAGGATACCACAATACCAACACTCTAACAGTGGAGTGATGTTGCAGACAGTACTTATTGTTTTGTACGACACACCCTACAGATCTTTGGAAAGATTTGTGGTGGAATAGTAGTATTTTTTTTTTCCATTCTACTGACAGTGAAACAATTAATCATAAATTTAATTTACTCTCTCCTGGTAAATTTAACCCACTTCTTTAGCCTTTTCACTCTAGTTTTCTTACACATATAGACATATGTATACATCTACCAGAGATGCACCGTATTTTGTGAGGGTAAGGCTGTTGGACCTTTCCTCTCTTTACTGCTAAGACAGTAAATAGAATATCAGAAAAAGGAATTAAGGTGACTATGAATGTGCGCATTTATCCTACCTATCGTGCTTAATAAAACTTTCTCCACAAATACAATATCTTCCACCACCAGATGAGCATTTCATGTATTTTGCTCACACTGTCTACAAAAGATCTCTTACAACATTGAATCTTATCAACCTGATATGGTGCAGTGACATTCCACCAGTAAGAATAATTCATTTTAATTATATTTTTAAAAAACAAGCGATTTAAAGACATATCTTATATGTAAAGGACAAAGAAGGACAAAATATACTATCCAGATCGTTTCTGTAATGAACTATGAGACTTCTCTGATGCTCTCAGTCCTCTTGGAACTGCATTATTTGTAATTTTTGGCAATTACTTCAATATAGCACCTTATGGTACATTAGAGTAAGGAGTATTTGTTCTGTACAAATATTAACACAAACTGTGATGGAGTCTGATTTCATGCAGTTCAGTGTACTACAGTGGTATTTGCATGATATATGTAAAAAAATAAATTTACCCTAATGGATAATGAACGCGCAAATGAAAATGACCCATAGCTAGTAAGCACCACGAAGTTGGCCAGAATTATATGCAGTAAGTACACAAATAAATTGTACTCATTCTTTTTATACAGATATTAATAAATCTTGAATTCTTAAAAGAATCCCATATAATTCCAAGAATCAGTGTTTGACACCTTAATGCCTGATGTTGTTTCATTACCCTCAAGGCAGCAATAACATCTTTTCCTTTCCCTGTCTTTGATATTAGTAATAGAGAACCTGTATCACTAAGAGTTTAAAGATGACCCTCTGAAAGGGATTGTGATGTTTCTTGTGTTGACTATATTTTAGCCAGTAGCCCTTTTCTGACACAGCTGCTTAGATCAGCAGCAACTAGATTTGTATAGCTGATGCCTTAGGTTTTAACTTTTATATTTTTCAAATGGACAAAGTTATATGCTGGAGCCTTCCTTCGCATCTCAAATCACAACCTCTTGCCAGCAGTTTAGAAGTAATACAGGTCTGTATTTGACACCAGCCTTTTCATCTGTATCACCCATTTTTTGATTTTAGTGCTCCTGAAGCTGACAGGATGCCCAACCTCCTCACTTTGCAGCACTGCCATTTCTAGTGTAAGACATAAGACAAAACTATGGGAGATTTGAACTGAAAGTGTATTCATCAGCTTTCATTTTGGAAATCAAAATAAACCAAATTATGGCCACGTCGAATAAATAGTCCATTGAGTGCAACAGTTCAATTTAAATAATCTACTCTGAAGAGTATTTAGAATTCCTTTCAGAATTCAATTCTTACTTTCAATAATCATCAGTGCCCTTTTAATAGTCATTTGTGGCTTAGTGATCACTTTCAGGTTCTCTTCTATTATAGAAATGACACTGTGAAAGTCCTAAGTGGTCCTCACTGAGTTCTTAAATTAACATTGAGAGTTAAAACGTCCAGAAAATGATGTACCTTTGCTTAAAACACAATTGGGCTTGTGAGAGAGGGGAAGATTTTATTTATTTATTTAAATTAGTGCCCTCATTTTCTTCCTACTATTCTTTACATCTTTGTCTAATAGGACTCGGATGTGCTACTTCTGGCTGTTCCATCAGTTCCTACAGGAACATCATTCTGGACTAAAACGTTGCATAAGAGTGGACACCTGAGGCCTGCAATTAAAACGTAGTTACTCTCGCACTGATGATTTGTCTCCTCTATTAGACTGCAGCTCAAACATTTAGAATACTATTCAATGAGCACAGCTACCAGGAGTTAGAGGTGCAATGAATCTCTTACCTCTATAAAATTATGATCCTGAACAGAAAAGGACTTCAACTTTTTATTATTTTCATCAATTCTTGTCCAAAATTATAATTTCAAAGGTCGAATTTCAAACCAATCTCATTTAAAAACCCACAACGTTTTCAACATTAATGGTTAATTACATAATAATTAAAATTAACTGAACCTAAAACTAAGATCTAAAAACTAACGTTTCAAAATAAAACTAAAAGTTTATGGACCAGAGTGAGCTATTTAGGACAGCTGCATATTCCAATATTGTTCTGCTTGTTAGTTTTGGAACTAGAACTACATTACTCCGTCTACAGAATGGACAAAAGAAGGAAGAAAGTGCTGTAATTCCTGGGTTAACACTACAAAGTAGGGCCAGTTTATTGTCATCATTATTTAGTCTGATCCCTGCCACACAAACCCCAACAGAAGCAATAATATTACGTTGCACAATCTCAAAATCTCCTTGAAGCTGAAGCCTCTGCATTTCCCCTCTCATAGTGAAAAAGCTCCTCAAACAGTATTTATCAGTCTTTTAGTCTAGGAGCAGACTGAAGTTAAGAAAAAAAGTACTACTCTTCTGGTTTTTAACAACCATTGATGAACTACTTAGCTTTTTAGATAATATTTCCTTCCTTAAATTATAATTATTAGTCTTCAAACAGGAAAACTATAAAGAAGGAAGAATATGAATAATGGAAATCCTCACTTCAAGGCACGACACCTCAACAATTTTCTGAATTGCTAAAGCATATCAAAGATAGACAATCCACCTGGAGTCTGCTCTATTTTGAATTATAGAACAAGGTCGGTAAACTCAAAAAACCCACATGCTAATACCGTTATTTTTACAGTTTGAGGGCACATAGTAAGGATTTTTCATGAAAGTATTGCAATTGCTGTGTTCTACTTATAAAATCAGCGATTATTAAAAAAGAGAGCATGATATTCCCAATTTCATTTTACTATTATTTGGTTAATTTTTATAATACATTTAGTAAAGATAACACAGGAGGAGGGGTTTTCACAAAAATCATTATGTTAAAATTTTTTCTGAGGAACAGGTTTTCTCTTTCTCTTAAGAGAAAATATTAATCATGAAATAACATTTTGTACTGCAGTTTCATATATGCCAATTGTATATTTTCTTTCTAGTGTTTTCAAATGAGTTGTTTAAGAAATAAACAACTTCTTTGGGAAGAACAACAGTGATTTAAGACATTACTGTCCTTCAACTGAGCCACAGAAGTATCTTGACAAATCTGACTTTCAAATGAACTGAAGTATTCAAATTATTTCAGATTTGCGTAGGAGATCTTCCAGAAAAGTAGATGTAGCTGGGAAAGACACATCTTCACTCATTAAAGACAATATATAACAATTAATTTTCCCAATTTTTCACCACAATGACCCTGTTACCTTACTTTTCAAAGAACAGTTCAAATATATGCTTTTCTTATCTCTTAAAATTATTTTTTTCCTGTTCCACTGATGACACAAAGCAGACAAAAAGAAACAGACAAAAAGAAACAGCTATGTACTATCATTTTATGTGTAGGATAATTTTTTGTGAGTCCAAACTAAAATAATACATATAGAATTACAAAGTATACACCAATAATAACTGGAAGACTTAGACTTTTTCCTAAATTTTATAGGAGACAAAAAATAAAACAAGACCTTTGCAGAGTGGCTATTATTGTCTTGCTTTTTCTGGCTATTTTTGCCAAGTCTGTGTTCTTTCCAGTTTCAGCAGGTCACTCTTGTCCAACAGAAAGCCTCATTTGAGTTCCAATTCAAAAATATCTGATCAACACTGCCTAGCATAGTTTGACCTTGTTACATCACCTTGTTCTTTTCATCTTTCCCCATCTGATTTTTTTGGTTTGCTATTAATTTTTCAGAATAAATACCTGATCTTAAATAAGCCTGCAGATCAGCACTTTCAGTTTGTTTTTTCCTTTTTTTCCCAGAATTACCAGAAGAGCACAATGTTACTTTTGACCTAGAACAAGAGTAAAGGAGGTTATCTTGAATAACGGTGTATGCATTGGTGCTTAGAATAGCGTGTCTCTTGCTGTCCTATAAAATTTTATTACTCATGGTGAATGACATATTTAAATGGCTACTGTGGGATGAATACCTTATGTTCCAACCATGATCTGAAACTCTTTCATTTAATTTGGGGGTGGTGTCCTAGTATGCCATTTAATCTCATGGAGCATTTCCAAACGGAATCCTTTAAAGGAAGGTGAAGGATCACAGCACAGGACAAATGTGTTGTCTGGTAAGCCTGAGAAGCAAGCAAAACTTTCTGGAGAGGGGAGAGGAAAGCAGTGACCATCACCTATAAAGATATGCTGAAGAAAAAGTTGGACCAACCTTATGGAATTTATGGTAGTTATGGAAGTGTCTTCTTTAATACAAAAATTTGATTGCATATATAAGCTACCAGTAAAACTCTGTTGTGAAAATGCATCAAGTTTGGCCTGTCTTCCAAGCTGCTGAGGTCCGGAAAATCTACTTTGTCAACTTAATGCAATTTGAAATTAGTATTTTGATTTCATGTTCCTTTTTTTAGAGTGTTTGTGTTGGGCTGATGTCGACCAGCTGCTAGACAACCCCACCCAATCAATCCCTTGCTCCCAATCCTCAACAGAGCTGGGAAGAAAATAAGATGACAAAAGCTTATGGGTCAGAATAAAGACAGGGAAATTAAGCACCAACTACCTCTGGGGAAAAACAGACTAGTCTTTGGGAAAATTACTTTAATTTATTACCAATTAAAATAGATTTAGGTAGTGAGGAAAAAAGACAAAATTAAAATGGCATGTTCCTCCCAGGCTCACCTTCACTCCTTCACTCCCAAGCCCCACCAGCCCTGACTCTGCCCTGAGGGACGCAGGAGGTGTGGGGGCTGTGGTCAGTGTCCATACCATCCCCTCTTGGCTGCTCCTGATCCATCACGGGCTCCTCTGCAGAGACTCACCTACTCTGGTGTGGGCTATCCAGGAGAAGAGATCTCCTCCTGTGCCTCCCCCTGCTCTCCCCTCGGGGTTGGCAGGGCTGTTTCTCCCCTTTTTCCCCTCATCCCTCCCTGCCCGGGGCTGAGGGGCTCAGCTGTGCCTGGCATCGCCTCTCCTCATGGACACCCCTGTGGCCCCCATCAGCACCTACTTTGACCAGAATTGTTTTAAAAATTTGGGTCAGGGGTATAAACATGAGCACATGAACATATACATTGGTTGAAAATTATTGGTTCAAAGTTTCAGAAAATGCAGACCCTAAAACTAGTGATTGTTGGGAAATTAGAGTAGTTTTCAACATCCTAAAGGTTCAAAACACTCATCAGGTTTTACACAGGTTTTATTCCAGAAAACTCATATGCAAAAAGCCACTTTGGCCATGCCAGTTGGCCAAGCCTCTGAGATTTCTCTCTAAAGAGGTTAACCTTCGTAAAAAATTCAAGAGATTTTTAAGGATGTTAGCTTAGGGAATACCTTCCTTACCAGGCAGTGGCATGGAGTGGATGGTCAGAAATTTTCTGTGTCAAAGAGAACCTGTTTGATGCCTGTCTTTGTATTCAGCCCCCAGTACCACTGGGGAAGGGACACAGCCTCATGTTTCTTTAGACTTCCTCAGCCATCACATACAAAGTTTTGATTCTTTGTGAAAGTTATATTATTTTAAACCTGGAATAATGGAAAAGTTCCACAGCTGTTGGAACTTCTTGTATCTTTTTATCTGATAGTTGCCTGACCTATAATAAAATCAGTTATCTGCAGGAATAGCTTTTTACTCAGTGATGCTCAATAGAGGCATGAGTAAGACAGACAGATGATGTACAAAATGCAGTGCGTTCCGTGATAACATCAGCAAGCCCAGTGTGCCTCTGAAACTGCAGCACCGCTATTTTACAGAAACACTAAAATATATATGAAGCAGACAGACGAAGACACACTAAGCATGCTAAAATATCTACAGTTTGCTTTGTCTCAAAGGAGCATGTGTAACAGTTTAAATCTGCCTTTACATTGCAGGTGGAAGAACAGAACCTGCCTGCACCACTCTATCCAACACCGACCTAAGCAGAGGCATTAGAGGTCATAGAAATGCTGTTTGTCTTAATGTTTGAATCTGGTCTGTATAGCCTGAAGACACAATGAAAGTAAGGCTGCTTACACACTATTTTCAGTTATTTTTCAGGACAACAGATTTAATGACATAAGAATGAATTAACTGACAGTCTCTCCTCCCTGTACTCTCTGTTAATAGAAGATAATTCAAGCTGCACTTGAAAAATAGGACAGATCAGATTTATCGTTCCCAATGGGACCTTAATTCTGCTGCCCTGTATATCCATTTTGTCCACTGAATGAAGCTGAAGTTCCATGGATAAAATAGGAAATAAGCAGACTGCCAAGGACTCCTAAAATTAAGACATTCTCCCCAATAACAAAGTGATTGCCATGGGCCTACACAAATCACTGTAAGAATACCACCATGTCATTAGCAAACACACCCTTAACTTTTCTTTGAAAAAACCCCCACTGGCTTAATACTCTTGTACATGAAATAGGTTGTACAGGTATAGCCAAACACACATTTCTATTGCATGTGTACTTTATTAGCTATTTTAAAACTACTTACACACATGCCCTCTTCTGTCCAGAACAGACATATGGAGGCCTCCCATGTGGCCAGTGCAGGGGAACAAGATGGTTACTCAGTCTGGCTGAAGTGTCTGTCAGCCTCACTTCTACGTAGCAGATCCTCTCCAGGACTGGGTTTCTGCACAGCCTAGGATGTCTAGACTTATATCACTCATCTCCCTACTACTCCACTCTCCTCTCCATGGCTGCTTGTTTTGTTATTTGCTGCTTTCTAACAGATGGTTAGCAGAACCCACCTTGCTTATTGTGCAACCCCATGCCAATCTCTTTGGAAGTTAGTGGTTGCTGCTTGGGTCACTAACACCTTCTGATCTTTCATCCCAAATCTGTTACCAGGATGAAAAACTGGAAAGAGTTTAACTGTCCATGTTTGTGCCTTTACAGCACATACATGACCCATCGGAACAGGGCAGATGTAGTTCAGAGCTTTTGGACACACAAATAATTCTGTGACAATTATCTTTTACCTTGTTTCCCCAGTTCATACCAGAATCATCTAATGAGTAAGAGCTGGGCAAATATCATCCAGATCTTGCGTAAATGAATGGCACTTTTGGATAGGTTTCACCCCCTGATCTGTGGCTACTTCCATCGAAACCAAATGCGGCTAAGCTCAACTTCAATTTTAACAGATCATCAAAACCTCTGAATGTATTTCTAAGAGAAAAAACCCCCAAAAGCTAATGACACTTATGGGGGTAAAATGCATCTGAAAGAAAATTTTATTAACATATATATGCTTGGATCTTTGGACTTTTAGCCAAGTTTGGACTGCTACTATCCTGACTGATTGCTTTAAATGACTCAGGAAAGGACAGGGAAGTCTTTTCAAACTGTAGCAGTAAGTGAAGACCAGAGAATAAGGAATCCTCAGTTGTAGTTGGAGGGGTGTTTGCCACCAATGCAGATCTGAATGACAGGTCAAAGCCAAAGCAGAAACAGTTGTATCTCACTCAAATAAAAGAAAACATGATTTCCACTGTTTGTTAGACTCCTAGCAAAAACCCACAAATTTACAATTACAAGGAGGAAAGGATTTTTAGAACCACTTCTGAGTTTAAACAAAACACCTTTATATATTTACAAGGATGATTCTAAGGGTTGATTGCTGTTCTGCTGAATCCTGCTCAATTCTACAAACTTAGGCATCAAGGTTTTCTCACTTTGAATTACAAGCATTATAATTGTATATTCTGAACCCATAACAGCAAATCTTGATGGAACTAAGTCATTAACCTGAATGATATGGCTGATTTTTCTAAACATCTATTAAAAAACATTATGAGTACTTGTTTATCTGCACTTCTATAAGCTCTCAGCATTGAGTCTATTTATTTTTCTGCATCTAATTACTTTGCATAATGACATGTTTATACTACTGGCAATCTTCTCTTTGAGAGTAGAATTATGCATACAGTATCCACACAGATATGATCCAAACTGAAGAGGTTAATGCTCATACTATTATAAGTAGAAACTTTTTAAAGGAAAAAAATGTTTTATATATCATTTAAAAAATTCAGCATCTTTCAAAGACTAATGATCCCAACTTTTATGAGCTGGCATTTCATTCTGAATATTCATTTAAAATAGTAATGAAATGCTGATTGTCCTGTGGAATTTGCTGTTGGGATGTGTCCTGTGGCACATCCCAATAGCATCATAGATTCCCCCTGAGTTCATGTTGTCCTCTTTGTTCTGGAGACAGCTCTGAAAGTCTTGTAAAGACAAGATTGAACTGAGATGTCTAATGTCTTCAGATTGCATCAAGATCCTCTGTATGGAAGGAAAAATTTATTCTGTTGTGTGCTGTTTTCTTTTGGTAAAGATATTGCCAAGTTCTAAAAATAAATACATAGCAGTGAAGTGAAGAGAAAGACAAAGAATTATACTTTTATTAAGATCAAACTGAAAATGGGTGGAGGTTCAGAACACTTAAATTCTTCTCAGCCTACTCTCATGTCCATAATTTCATTAACTATCTGAAGCACTTTGCTTTGTGGTTTACAAGTAATTTTCTTTATATTCTTCTGTGACAAAAGGTAATAGCTTTGCCATCTCCTTTATATTCTGTTTTGTTCAAGGATTTGCCTACAAACTCACACTAGATTCTTTTTGCTTATAATCACGGGGTTTTTTTCCTTCCTTCTTCCTCCTGCTCACTTAAAGTATGTGCAGTCAAAAATATGAGATGTCTTTCCCTTCATAATCCATGACGTAATTCTCTTTTGAAATTTAGTCCAGTTGCATATCATAAGGTCATTCCAAGTAAACTCTTCGAAGTCAAGAGCAATTTAGGATTTTGGCAAATACAACAATAATTTATAATCTCTTGGATGAGCCCAGTGTCTTTGTACCCCCAAAGCACATGAATTCATGTTCAGATTGCTCTTAGGCCAGTTCAACAGGTGGCTGATATGAACCAACATTACAAAGCAAAGAATGGGTAAATCACATCTGGAAATCTGGAGATAAAAGTCAGTTGTGTAACTCAGAAATTGGTCCATCTCACAGATAGGAACAGAGGAAGGAGAAGCAGAAGCTTTATTCAGGCACACAAATACTTTCCTAGGGACACTTCTGTTTTTCTGCCACTGCCCCGGTATAACATCCATGACCACTACTGTTTGTATAGATGATCATCTCAGTGGATTTTGCTCAATACACCACACAAGCAACCCACACCATTATACATTTGTTATTCTCACTCTGTCATGCAACATATGAGTGCTCGCAGACAAAAGTGCTGAAAGCCAGGCTGGTTCCTGTTAACCATCTTGGTCTTTCAGATTACCAGTGGTTGTTTTCTCAATTATTTTGCAATGCAGACCTGACCAAGCCATTCTGGTAGCACCTACTTTATTACTAAAAAAGAAAAAAAAGGTATCTAAAAATAATAGTTGCATTTCTAAAAATTATCATCAGGCATATCCATTTTTTTTTAATTCCTCTCCATTGATTTGCCAGGCAAGGAAAAATGATAATTGATGATATAAGTATACCACAAGGCAGTTTATTTGAAATAACATAAAAATTTATTTTTGAGGTACAAATTTAAATACTCATCTTTAATAGTTATTAGACTAATACTGAAATTTATCACTGAAACCTGTATTCCTTTTAGGTCCATGAATCTATTTCGGCTGCTTGTTGATTGTTAATGGGTTTTTCATGGAAATTTAAAAGCATTTGCAGTTAAAATACTAGCGACAGTAAAGATATTAAGAAAAAAAACCTATGAGAAAACTAATTTCTTTTAAATAATTATGACGAAATTTTATTAAAATTCTATACAGAAAGGCTAGTGCCTTTTAAATTCTAGATGTGGTTTAACTATGGAAAGAATATGCGGAATTGGAACTAATAGTTTGCTACAGATCTATGACCTATATACCTGGGAAAAAGTTTATTTCAAAATATCTGTTTTATAAATATATAATTGTATAGTGTGGAATAATGTGGAGCTAGTATATGTTCTTGTTTTTCAAAAATACAGTTTATTTGGTTATTTATTGATACTTATTTAAATAATAATAAAATGAAAAATCATCAACAAAATTCAAAAATTCATATTTCTGATGCTTTTTGTTTTGTTTAAAAAAAAATTCAAACTTTTCTCTTTACTGTATCAGCATTTACACTTTCATTTTACAGTAGTAAAACTTCAGTTTATGTTCTGTGTATATATTCAAAGATTTTTTTTGCTATTTAATGTCAAATTGAGTTTGAACAGAATCCATTCAGTATATATTAATTTTGTCCATCTAAGGAAATGTATATGTAAACGTAATGAATCCTTGTTGAGAAATTTGGTCTCCAATGTATATACTTAACTGATGGGCTGAATTTCGTTTCTCCATCACAGGAATATTGCATATGTTATTGTATGATGGGTTTCCCTGCTTGAGCAGGAAGGTTGGACCAGATGACCTACTGTGGTCCCTTCCAACTTTGTACTGTGATTTTGTGATTCTGTTTGTTTTACTATATGGGTTGCTTATTTGCTGTAGTTGTCGTGTAACTCTACATGAATGAGAACCTGGTCAATTTCAATGCTTGAATAATATTTAGCCAGCTTAAAAGAATAACTGAGAGCTGATCATGAGGAAGCTAAAAGAATTATCTAGCTGTGATAAGATAAAAGGAGATGCTTGTTTTTGCTCATGACTGTACTTCCTTCATTTTCACATTTACTACCACTCATTAATCATTTTTAATGTTTCTCCGAACAATATAAAAATTAGTTGGTCTCATGTTCTGTGGAAAACGAAAGGAAGTGCAAATCCAGTTTTAACACTTCAAAAAACATTTAAAGATGGTGTTAAATTTCTCCAAACCCTGCTGAAAATCAATCATCTCTTCTCTGTTGCACATTTAGACCATGCAAATTATGGCTATAATATTGTGTAACGGGATATAAAAAATGAGGTTATATATGTCATTTAATTGTTTTAAATGCTTACTTTGATAAATGTATTCAGAGGACATATGGTCATTTAAGTTCTGCCAAGGTCATTTGAACATGCAGTATTCAACTTGCATGATGGCAAACCAGTCATTTTTACAGATAAAGATATACACAAAAATTGCTGCATGACCTACTTGATAATATTTAATTGACTAAAAAAATTAGATTGGTACTTATGCAAAGACAAATGTATATTGCAGTGTCTCAGCACTTGAAAACAGATAAATATACCCACATATCTGTGGCATCTTTCTTTCATTCTGTCTGTATCTCTGGTCTTCAGGGCCATCGTTGTAATTGGAAAGCATTAACTTACATACAAGAACTTAAATGTATATTAGTCATACAGTGGGAAATGATGTGCTGTCAGATGTCATGTTAGGGACACAGTTTAGTGGTGGACGTGGCAGTGTTAGGTTACCGGTTGGGCTTGATGATCTTACAGTTCTTTTCCAAGCCAAATTACTCTATGATTCTATGGTAAAACCTCTAAAAACACAACCTTGACAGCATCTTATAATTATCAGTGTGACAGCTCAGAAACCTGAGCACCGGCCTTCAGAAATAGCATGTCTGAAAACAATTCCAAAAACACACTTAAAAAAATTTCTGACAGCCTTGTTCATGATGTGATGTAGTTTATCAGTATCTGAGTGTCCTCAAATTCTGGACAGCTGTGTTTAAGTGTCACCTGGTTTACTTAGTGCTGTAAAGCACTGTCTCTTTCAAGACCTAACAATGATCTATGTTCTCCATCTTTGTTAACGCTTTTGTACAATGAGCAGATTTAGAATTATGTGCCATGGAAACTCTATGTGTTTAAAACTAATAGAAATTCAAAAGTGATGGAGCTCTCTCTCAATTACTGATTTTCCAGTAAAAGGCAGATGGGCATTTTGTGAACATATTTGTTCACAGCCAGACCAGGTGATGAATCTTCCTAGGCCCACCCAGTGAGAAGACTTATCGTAAAGGCATCCTTACCTAGCAGTGGTGGAAACTTTGACAGACAAGTGTTGGTTCTAGAAAATCTCTGAAGTGGTCTTTTACATCAGTAGCAACTTCAGTAGCAGAAGAGTCTATAAAGGAAATCTTTACTCCATCTCAGGTTTTTGCTTCAAAGAAAGCAGTGATTAACAATGATACTTGTCAAGAAGCTGAACCTCTGCTTCAAAACTACATAAACTATTCTTAGTTAACTTGGCTTCAGAATCTGCTGGGTGAGCAAACACAGAAAACACCTCGAAGCAAAATCAGAGTGAAGCCTGCAGTATCAGAAATATTCTACAAACTGACAAAGCCAGCGCAAGAAATTCCAGCCTTCCATATGCCAGCTGTTAATTTGTACATTCCCACAACTGTTTGCAGCACCTCATTGGGACAATGAAGTGTCTGTGGGCCTCCTTTGTAAACCAGATAGGTACATAAAACAGAGAATACAAAGGCTGTTATAGTGCACTATATTATACTTCCAGGAAGCAATTAGCCTTTGTGCTACATCCCCTGTCCCTAGAACTTCTAAAGATTTTTTAAAACAAGTCCAAGGGGTCAGAAGTGTCTTCAAGAGTCTCCAAGCCTGGAGTTTATGAATTTCCAAAGCCTTGTGAGCTAACAATGCATGAAAGAGGGTCCAGGCAGAGAAAAGCTGGAGTTTGTACTAGGTGAGAACTCTGTAACTCTGAAGGAAGTCTGTATTTATGTTCCTAAAAATAAGGATCTATTTCTTTCCCTGAGGAGCTAGGTTATTATCAGAAAGATGGATGCTTTTTTCTTTAAAGCACACTATTTTTTTCCTAGTCAAATACTATTTGTAAGAAATGAGAGATGGTTCATTAGAGAAAAGCTAGAACACACTATTTGGGATTGATAGCTTATTTATTTCATGGTGATTAATTGAAATAATTTTTACATCAAAATTTTAATTTGCACTTCTCTAAAGCTGTTGATTTAAAGGTGACTTTAGCAGTTCTCAGTTAGCTATAGCTCTTTGCAACTAATAAATCTGTTTTCTGTGACAGTAGGACAGGATCTTTGTGTTTTGTTTGATTTATCTTATACACCAAACTCTTACAGAAATATGTCTACACAAAGACCATTCCCAATGTGGTAGTTCTCCATCACTAATGATAACCATATCTTTTGTACGGTATTGTACATTCAAGTTTTGTGTAAAAGAATTAAGACTTTTAGCTTAAGTCAATGATTTTGGCAATGCAGTCCTTGCTGGTGCTATCCTGTCAATACGAATAAGATGTGCTATAAACTCTCTCTGTGTGTATGTGTGAATTGATTAAAGAATAAGAATATTGTGCTCAGTGTCATGGTGCAAGCCATGACTAAGAGCAGACTAAATGATTTGCCTCAGAAGCTAGAGGCCAAAAGACACAAAGTCTTATTTTGCTCAGGATTTGAATGACAGAAATGTAAAACATTACCTAAAAGTAAGGCTGATCTCAAATCTCTGAGGCAGAGATAGAGATGTAGCCTACATAGTACATGAAGTGCTGACCATGGAAATAACTCTGTGATCTATAGCCATATGTCATTAATTTAATCCTGGTGGAGAAACAATTTGGCTAAAAAGTTTTGCCTCCCAGTAAGGTCCTGTATATATATATATAAGTTTCGGTTTGATTTAAGTTAAAATAAAATCTGTAATATTTCTAATGTATGGAATATGTTTTGTCTTGACTTTCATTTGACTTGAAATAACTACTATTTTCCCCATACAGACTTGAGAAAGATAGAGTGCTAGACTGTGAGGGATTTGAAGATTATATGGGATTGCTTCATAAGCAATTACTTGTTTTCTGCTTGCTAATATTAGTATTTTGCTACCAGTTAAAATTTCCACAAGCATTTACTTGTATATTACCAACATCTAATCTTTTTCGGCATGAATTACTTTTTTTGAGTGGAATTGTGTCTAATTGATCAAGGCTAAAAACCAGGGAGGGTTTATGTTTATGATTATTAGTAATTTTTGCAGGTATGCATGTACTTCGTATTCACTAAATTCATGACAATGTATATGCATTGTATTTCCATATGTAATGAGAATCCTAAGTTACTGTAGTTAACAAGAGCAAATATTGTAGATGTTATTTCTTCAAGATGCGGCAATGCATAGAGTTTCCAAGAGGTAATAAATTGGCATCATCAAACATAATCAAATATGTAATGTCTACTTTGCACTGAACTACTCATTAACCTCAACATTGTGGAACAGTCAGTCTCTAGCAAAATAGGTTTTGATAATATTGATGGAAGTTAAAGATTTATGTAAGGCCTCTGAGATGCAAATGGCTGCCACATCTCAGGCAAGTAAGATAAAAAAGTATGTGAAAAGTATACCCACTAAGACAACAACGAGCCAAGAAGTCATGGGAATGTGTTTTTTGTATAATTCAATTAAAAGACTTCCTTAATTTTTTGCAAATTGCAAAGATGAATGATACAAACTGATTAAGATATTGGTCCTAACAGCTGTTCCAAACTGTAATACGTTATGAATTTTCTACAGTGTTCAATGAGAATTTCTCCTTAATAACTAAACATACTGAGAGATTGAAAAAAAAGTGCTAAACTTGTCCTTATAAAAGAAGGTTATGAAGGTTATGAAGTTAGAATGTATCTAAAATTTTGATGAAAAAATACAGGAACCTCTATTTAAAGTGGAAAAATTTTGAAAGCCTTAATCAAACAAATCATTGTTTTCAGAGGGGATTTTGCTGAAATAGAAAGTGAGTAAAAAATACTCAGTGCTTCAAAATTTAAATTATTGTTATTATTAACCACAAAAATATAGATGGTAACTTCATTTTATTCAACATACTGATTGCTCAAGAGGTAATGGAGTGGCCCACTATGAAATGAGTAAAATCTGATTGAGATATCAGAATTTGGCATGTTGACAGAAAATAAAGTGTTCAGCTCTTACAGTGCAGAAAGTGATACAAATATCTAGACAGGTTTTTCCTGACCTGAATGTAGGATCATATATATGCAATATTGCAAGACAGGAACATCCAGCTTCTCAATGAGGCCATTTTGTATACTTGCAAATGAGCTATTTAAAGCAGAAAGCAGTAGGTAAATCATCTTTACCTTGCTGTACAAATTTCCATTTATTTTTGAATCCAAATATTCTTGTGAACCTCTTTTCAAAATGCAGAAAATAATATCAATTACATTTTAGCTTTATTCTTAGGAGCCTATTACTGAACAACATACTGTATGCTAGAAAAAATTTATGCGGCAACAACATTAACTTACTGTCCAGAGATCAGAAGCAGGAAAACACATTTGTTCAATCAAAGAGTAAGCTTACTTTCTCTCTAAATTGATTTCAGAAGTATTTAAATTTGAGTTAAGAATTGCTAGCAGTATTTCAGCTGTTCCAAACCTTGGAATATTCTATTTAGATAAGGTGGCTGAGCAAATTAAAACATAAAGGCTAAATTCATTCTGAATTCATATAACAGTCCCAGAGTCACTGAAAGTGCATTAGAATTAAATTTAATGCCTACAGATCAAATGGGAAATAATTTGTGCACCAATTAATCAAAAGTGCATTTTAATGTTCTTCCATAGAACATCATGACTGACATTTCATAGAGACAAAGTTACGGATTTAGAAAGAATTGGCAGTGTTTCAACAACCGAAAGGTGTTTCCTCTCCCCTCATCCCTTCCTGAAGTCGCTATTATAATCTCTATTATAGGCAAATATGTCTTCCAAAAAAAGAACATTTTACTACATAAATTCAAGTAGAAATGCTCAAATGTATTTCAACAATGCTCCCTCTGCCCTAGGGAGGAAGTGGAAAAAAAAAGCAGTAGAAGCTGCTTGCCATCTGTTTGTAGCAACTTCCCCTGAATTTTAAGAACTGAGGCCAAGTATTCACTTTTCACCAATGATATTAAGGGAAGTTTTGGAAAGACTAAAAAGCTCCAGAATTTAAGCCTAGTGATGGTCTTTTCAGTTCCTCTGTGGTCTGTGGGTCCCATTACCCCATTCAGCAAACCAAAAAGCACGTCCACTTTGTATAGGCACTAAAAGCACACAAAACCCAGGGTGCAAGGGACATCCAGGTGTTTAGACAGTTTTCACAGTAGGTTTTGCTGTTTCTGCTACCTGTCAGTTTGCCAAAGTTGTATTACTATCCAGCTGCCAAGCTATCTGGTTTAAAGCCTATTTGCTTAAAGTAAGCTGTTGTTACCCTTTTCCATCCCTCAGGGCAGTGTTTGGATGGGCTGTGCTGGAAAATGTCCTGAAGGCATATTTTTCTAGGTATTTTATCATGGCTTCAGTAATTCTGAACATTGACAAAAGGTACTAATGGTGTCCAAATAATGGAGATAAGCTTATGCACGGCCCTAAATGTGAGCACATATGTAACAAAAATATTCTAATATGTGTTGTGATGCTCACAGACACTGTTGATCAGGGAATTAAGCTTGTCCTTGCCTTGGTTCCCCTTCTGCTGTACAAGTAATTGACTTTCAGGGACCAAATCCAAATGCTGTTAAAGTCAGCGGAAAAATTCCTGTTGTCTGCAGCGCTCACAAAATCTATACTGAAGTGCTGTAATTCTTTAAGTAGTTTGTTCTGGTGTTGGTAATTAAACTTAATTTCCACTTTCTTTCAATTCATCTTTATTTAAGTTTCTTCCCCTATATAAAGTGTCCAAACATGTAAAATAGAAGCAGCTGTGTTTTTATTAGTACTATAAAGTATGGTCTTAACCCATTAGTAAGAGTGAGAAAACAGAACAATTTTATAAATCTTATTTTGGCAAAGGAAAATGTTTTGTGAAGGTAGAAAAAAAATGGGAGAGTTGCAACTTGAGTTGAAACTAGATGTAGGAAAAATTGCAGATGTCACTTTAGGATCCCAAACTCTCTAGATGTATTATCATGAAATACAGAATACTTCTGCTCAGCAGGCAAAACTGGAGAGAGTTCTCAATACTTCTAACAAGTTGCAACTGATGTATGAAGTTATAGAATAACCAGGAGTGAAAAAGATTGGCCTGGTCATTTAAGATGAGCCATATGAATCACTTTCTGTTTACAAGTAAGAGGTGAAAAAAACATAACTCCTAGTCCTGGGGAGAAAAAGCGTATAGAATTATGAGCTCAGGTATAGTAAATTGTTTTTGAAGTCAATGGAACTATATGTCTGAAGATCTGGCCGAGGAGTTAGATTCTTCTCATTTTATCATGTTATAAATGATGAAAAACTGTTGAAAAAAATGATTTCACAAAGACAGAAAACTCGTGTAAAGAGAGAACCACTCCTAGAGACCTATACTACTCCTGGAGACAATGCAACACTCAAAAATTTGTGTTTGCATGGGTAGTGTCAGTAACTGCAATGGGATTACAAGTGAATCTAACCAAGCACAAACAAAAATATTTTCAAGATCAGAACCTAAAAGCTAGTGTTCCCAAATGTTTTAAAGTGATTTTTGAAATGAACTGTGTTACAGATAAGGGCCATACAAATAGCTGACAGTAAATCCTTGTTGTCATTACCATTATCATCAGTAGTGCAGAGGGGAACGGATGGCAGCACAAGGAAGCAGGCAAAATGGCATATTAATGTTTAGAGTTGAAATCCACTCACCCTGTTCTTCTCTCAGTTTCATAGACATCACTGCTATTTATGGAGATGTTTTCACTGTGGTAAACACAGTTTTGATGCTGATGTGTGTTTATGGGTTACAGGAAATGAAAAAAGAAAAATAGAATAAGATATTTTAAAAAATCACACATCCAGAAAGTGGTGCATTAAATGAGGATCAGAGCCTTTGGATAAACCTAATAGATAGCAATATATGGAAAATCCAGAGTTAACACCACTGTAATAAACATTCATTTGGATTTGTGATGCTAGCAGAGAATACCAGATAAAGATTTGATACTAGCTCTTATGCAACCATTGGTAGCCTAAATTCTGACTACCAGGATCATGCTACCTGCTTGTCTAGATCAGAATTACTATTATTGGAGGCAAGAATGTTTAATATGAAATGCTAGATCAACACAATTAGAATGTTCCTCAAGAATATATGAGCATTGTCAAAAACAGCATTAAATTTTTGAATGCACTTAAATTAGGAAATAAACTCTAAATCAATTTTTTTATTAAAGTACATAATTTTGATAAAATCTGTAGTGGATTTTTTTCTTCTAAAATTGTCTTTTTCTAAGAAATTTCACCCTTTCATTATTATTCAGGACTGCTAGCATTTACCTTAATTAAACAAAATAAAACTCAGAACTTGCTATGAGACACAGATTCTTAGATTTAACAATATTCTGGCCCATAATACATACTGATGAAAATGAAAAATCCTTCTATTAAAAATTGAAGTAATTACATTATTAATAGTATATTGATGAGTATTCAAGAAAAGAAGAAAGTAAAATCTTCTACAAAGAGTCACAAATTACACTAGAGGATGATCACATTAAAAAAAAAAAATCTGAAAAACGAACACTCAAATTTAAATAGAGCTACAAACCCCAGGTGACCACCCCAGTGTAAAAAAATGCAACCTGCAACTTCGAACACATATCTGGTATCAGTAAACCCTACTCAAAGAACTATCTTAATCCCAGTTTCTCCACATGCACACCCCACAAGGTAGTAAACTGTGTCCCAAGATCCACAGGTTTTTGGGTGAATGCCACTAAAACAATGGCAGTGTACCAAAAACACTCATTCAGAGAACTGTAGTAGGAGCAGTCACTAGGAGATGTTATGTTTTCTAAGGCAATTCCCCTTCTTTAACCTGTTAGTTCAGAGTCTGAAAGGAGATCCATAAAAAACCCTTGCAAAATAAGCATAAAATTTAAAATGTTTAGCTCACCTCAAAACTAAAAACTATGAAATTGAAAGCTGTGGATTTTTTTGAATATTAGTGCTCCCAGCTACTGAAAAAAACCCCAACTTTGTTTCTGCTTGAGTCCTGAAGAAGAGCTTGCATCCTCAGAATCCTGCCTGTTTCATTCAAATGTATCAACTCAGATCACTAATGCTACCACTTTTCCATGTTAACCTGGTTTCTTAAAAAACAGTATACAATACAATTGTAAGAGTCAAATGGGATTTTTAATAAAGATGTTGTTTTCAGTTCAGTGACAAAATAAAAATATTGCATTGGACATTGTAATGTAGGAACTCTTTTCTTATGTGAGAACAACTCAGATTACAGTAGTTAGTAATTTCTTATGACTTTTTCATATGAAAATACCATTTCATAAAAAAAAAAACCAGCTCCTGAGGAAAAAAAATTATTTTCAAAACATCAGATATTTCTTTCAAAAAAAATTTTATTTTTTTGAGGAGAAAAGGTCCCAATTTTCATTTTCAGATCAATTTAGAATTTAAACTACTATACGTAAATTATTTTATAATAAGCCCATCAGGATTTTAAAAGTTTGTCCCAAAGTCTATCTGTTTCTGTGTATGATTATGTTCAAAGGTAATTAAAGCCCCCAAAATTATTTTGGACGTGGAAACTGTTGTCTTGTATTTCAGACATGAATGTGGCAAGTCCTAAATACTACCAAAAAATTTGCTGCTTCCACATATTCCTTGAAATAAAAGAATTTATAACAAATACTGATTAGTGGAAAAGCATTACACTGTTTGTACAGATATACTTGTTGGCATCAACTAAGAATAATTTTGAAGTGGAATTTGGGAAATACAGGGAAATAAGAACTCCGTGATGCAGTTAATTTCTTAAATAAGCTAAATGAATCTTTAATGAAAGCTATTTCTCCCAACTGGCTAAAAAAGAAAGCTGTTCCTAATTTGAGATTTGCAGCCAGTCGCTGGTATAAAACCATATTGTGTATTTTCTCTTCAATCATATTTAGCTATCAGTTTCAGATTATGTCTGCTATTTGGAAGTGCAAGAATGTTACAGTTTTTCTATTAACAAAAGATTTTATTGATAAATAATCAAACCCCTCCCAAACATGTTCTAGAAGAGGACAGAAGTTGAAGCTTTACCTTGTGACTGTAAACATGAGCAATCAGACTGATTGAGTTACCTTTTCATAATCAATTTTTGCCGTTGAAGGTCTAACACTGCTGGAAATGGACTCATAGTTAGATCATCAGTAGAACAAACATACAGACATATGTACCATCTTTCTCTAGGTTTAGGGGTCGGATATGTAGGGTGGCATACTCAGTTCTGGAATATAGTGAGATTTGGGAGCCATAGTATATGAATATTTGCCCTTAGCACAACAGTGTTACAGAAGATGCTCCTTTGTTTTGTCCAATTCATATAGAATTTAGAAATTGATATTGTTCTTATATTTGATACTGAGAATAAAAGGACTAAACCCAGAATTTATTATGAGCATCAGTGGACTAAGTATGTTTAGCTTAACAGAAAAAAGTTACAAATCTCTTCATTTGGGCATTCATGCCACAATTTTTGCAATTGTTAATTCATTTTCAAAGTTACTTCTTATGCTAGGATAGAGGACAAAATTTCCTGAAGTTTACACAGGCATCTTCTGTAAATATTTTATATTATTTTATATTATAATTATACTTAATTTTCGTTACTTGTGGTAAATGCCTGCTGAGTCTAATAGGCATCAGTTTTATTCTTAAGAGATCTTTTATTCTTAAGATTTTAAGATTTTAAGATTGAAACATTTTCTTCCAAATTATAGTACTACTCATATTTAACTGTCTGAAACCATCTAGGAACTAATTAATAAATATTTCATAAGAATTGTGACAAAAATTGTCCGGAAAAATAGGGTGTTTTCAATGAGAAAAAACCTGTCTTAGTGGCTAACTTGTCAAACACTAAGACAATATACAACTTTTATTTGCAGAAATCCTGCTATGCTGTCTGTACACTTGCATAGAGTTGAAGGTATGTCTTACACTAGTAACTTGTTGAACAAATCTGTTGACAGTCCATTTTTAAAATTAAAACTAAGAAATAAAAAGAAAATTAGAACTCTGCCTTGGTGAAAATGCCTGATTGGAAAAACTGTTGTGATTTTAAAAGAAGTGACTTAAAATAAAACTACATCATTCACAGAATCATAATAAATTGGAGAAAGATGCAAGATTGACTATTAGACTTCAGACACCTTACAGGTTCAGTAAGAATTGAATCATTGCAGTTTTACCATGTTTATCACGTCTCAGGATGTGTACTTCAAATTGCAAGGTATAAATCTTTGCTTTAAAATACTTATTTTGTAACAAAATAACATTACTTTTACATAATTCTGTGAAATTAACTTTGAAGCGATGGTTCTGTATAAATCCAAAGAAATTACTTTATGCTGTAGCTATTTTGTCACAATCAATAATCTTTCGTATTTATTCTTCAACAGATTAAAAAAAATTTAATATGTGGGAGACAGAAAATAATTTTAGATAGGTCTGTTAAGATGTCTCCTGAAAACAGTATTATTATCATGTTATACCTGAAGAGAATATGATCCCAAATGCTAAATTTATGCTTCTATAGATAAAGCTAGTCAGTTTATAGGCCAGTGCCCTGCTCTTCTGGAAGCACTCTGCCGTATTTTCTGTTTCCATACATATTTTGATGTAAATAAAAAAATATTTATAGCAATACACATCATTACTTCCTCTACAGTTCATATAAACAGAAACTGTCGGTGTGTTGTCTAATCAGACTGCAAATACGGTACAGTCTTCCTCTTAGAAATATTAGCACTTTACCTTAGCCTTAGAATTTCCAACATAAAATATCTAAAATATCTTCTTCATTTATTATTCCTGTTATTCAAAAATTTTCTCATAAAGAATATATATATATATTTATATATATATATGTATATGCATATTCCTGTATCCATAGATGTAATTATGTATTTGCTTCCAGAGTGCAATAGTTTTAAGTAGAAGTGAAGCAAGATCAGAAAACAGTATCCACTCTGAATTGCTCGAGGGAAAAATGTGCTTGGTATTGTTTGACCAATATAACCTTTTCTTCGTGGTCTACTACAAGCATAATGTGTTATTACATTTTTTCCTTCAGAGAGTATCAAATACCCCCCAAATGATCTGACTTACAATGGAGTCAGTGAAGAAGGTAAAAAGTAAATGAATGATAACATTTTTAAAAGTAATAACTGGCAAATTATTTTTGTGACAACTAAACTACTTGCTTCTGTGCTTTAAAAAATTAAATACTTCTTAGCAAATATATTTTAAATACACTGGCCAAAGTGAAGGTTGACTGGTTAGACAAATATTTCTGTAACATATGTCCCTCCAGATGGGCAAGAATTTTAACAAAAGAGACTGAAAAGTTTTTGTTAGAAAATAAGTTTAGACATGTTCTGGTAAGATTCAAACCATATCTTATTCAGATTTTGCCATTAAAGATGTGACACACATAGATGATAGTTGTTTTCACTTTAGCTCATGACTTTAATTACTCTTTTCTAAGTGGAAAAGGAAAAGTATAATAACTAGAAATCTTCCTTTCCTCAGTGTTATGCTAATCTGATCTCAGATCATCTCCCAGTTACTCTGGAAAATCAGAAATAGGGTGGTGTACTGGTGTTGCTTGGGATAGCGTTAATTTTCTTTATGGTAGCTAGCATGGGGCTTTGTTTTGAATTTGTGCTGTGGAAACAACGTTTATAATTCAGGGGTGTTTTGGTTACTGCTGAGCAGGGCTTGCACAGCATCGAGGCCTTTTCTGCTCCTCACCCCACCAGCACTGGGGGTGCACAAGAAGTTGGGAGGGGACGCAGCCAGGACAGCTGATCCCAGCTGACCAAAGGGATATCCCACACCACATGGCATCATTCCAGTATAAAAAGCTGGGGGAAGAAGAAGGAAGCGGTGAACTTTCAGAGTGGTGGCGTTTGCCTTCCCAAGTAACCACTACGTGTGATGAGGCCCTGCTGTCCTGGAGATGGCTGAACACCTGCCTGCCCGTGGGAAGTGGTGATTGAATTCCCTGTTTTGCTTTTCTTGCATGCATGGCTTTTGCTTTCCTTATTAAACTGTCCTTCTCTCAATCCATGAGTTTTCCCATTTTTACTCTTCCAACCCTCTCCTCCATCCCACTGTGGGGAAGTGAGCGAGTGGCTGTGTGAAACTTAGTTGCCAGCTGGGGTTAAACCGCAGCAGGTGTAAAAAAGGGAAGCACGAGATTGACTTTATCTACTAATCAGATTTTAATTATGGAGAGCTTGATATTAAGCCAGTTTTGTAGAATTAATTCAAAGAAATTGAATACACAGAATTTTCTAATTTCATCAGTACTTGATTGGATTTTGTCTTCATAAAATATGTGATAGCTTGTATAGTTCACAGAAAACAGTGGCATTCAATCACAAAAGATGAAAGCAGCATAATCCCGTGGATCAGGAAAGGAAAAATTGGAGCATATTTTAAAATGCCAACACCAGCCATAAATTATTACTAATTAATAATCATGTATACTTATAATTTCACTTTGTGATATTATTTGTGTTTTCCAAGAAAAACTTAATAAATTATTATGTTCTCAATACAACTATTGGCATATGAGTTTGCTGCAAAAATATTAAAGTATAAATTATAACTATGTTAATTTTAAATATTTCTACTTAAATTGTCATTGTACCAAAAATAATAATGCTACTTTAATTTCTGGTAATCTGTACCGACATTTGGATTATACAAAAATAAATTCTGATCCAAGGTTTACAAAGTTCATTTTTCACTTAAAATTGCAAATGACCTTTCAAAGACAAGTTAAATCTTGACTTAAGCACTCTTTTGCATGGAGGCCAAATGAAACAAACTTAAAAGGGGCAGATTTCTCTGTGTCATGAGCATAGCATAGAACTTACATGCAATATCTGTATTTTCACAGCTTTCATATTTATAAAAGATTGCTTTTATACAGATATGTTTTTTGTAGCTATAATCAAAAATGTGGGTTAGAAAGCCCTACATGTTGTTAAAGTGCCTATGGGTGCCAAATTAAATTTAAAAAGTTTCAGTGAGGAACACCAACACCCAAATTTGAGACATATCCCCTAAGCTAGACACAGGTTGAGAAGTAGTTGAGCTAAGAAATTTATCTTCTTACATTCCAGTGGTTTTTAGTCAGGCAACTCTTACAAGAAATATGAGCAAAGGTCTATATAGGGGTAAGGAAATTACCCCTCAAGGAATTAGGATAGTTTCCATCAAGCACTGATACCTCAGCTAAAGCCATTTCCGTCTATGCAGGCATAAGAAGTCTTCTAAAGCAACCTTACCCAAAGCAAAAGCAATAAGCTCCATCTTAAAGGTGTACCCATGAGACAAGGCTTCATTAGATTTGGAAAGAGTAGGGAATTAAGAGTAAGTGAACTTGTACCTACAAGTCACTGTAAGACTGCATCTAATACCTGTTTTCCTGGGACAGCCTGTCACCTGAAGTGGTAGGTGAACATGCTCCATGAGCCAAGGCAGTGTTACTAAGAAGTCCCTGCAAACTGTGTTTGTCGCCACAGTCCTTGTCTCTATGTGACCATTGCAGAGCAATGAAGGTGCAGAAGCAGAGAGGGTGTATCAGGAAAACATGCTGAGAAAAATAAAGCTATCTATATGCGCTTCTTGAGGAATTTTGCTTACAAAAAAGAAATTTGCTTACAAAAATGGTGAGGGGGAAGGAAACAGGAGGTAAAAGAAAATGAGTGCCTTGTTAGTATTACCCAACTTGCAGAGAAACTGCTGCATTTAATGAGCAATCAGAATGTTCATTTAGTCTAGTGCCAGATCTTGTTTTCAAGGAGACATTTGTGCGCTTAGATTGTTAATTAGCCACAGCATCCATAACCATCCCTGCATATAGGATAAGGGCAACAGTATAATTGAAGCACATCTAGAATTATAAAATCCAAAATGAGATTTTGGGGGAGGGAAAGAACCTGTGAAATAAAGATTCACGTCCCTCTTTACATTCATGTGAACAGGACCTTTGACAGAAGGTATCAACACAGATACTGGCCTTTACCAAAACATAGTGGAAATGAAATCATGTTCTTCTTCTCTTGTTGAAGTTGGATATGGAACCATATCGCACTGACTTTCTAAAAATATTTCTTAGATGTTAGTATGACAGTTAATGTGTCAGGAGGGGCAGAAAGGCTGGAAAGACCAGCCAACCAGGAATGCCTTTAATATGAGATCAATATGTAATGTTTATGCATATAGGTTGTATTGTGAATTCTAGTAGGGGACAAAACATTAGCTTTTAAACTTTGGGGCTTTAATTTTGATGACAGAACACACAGACTACTACAGAAGAGTGCATAGGGTCAGCTGCAGGTTCAGTCTTTATAAATAAGACTTTATATAATTTGAACTAAGGTAACTAAAGTGCCCAAAAGTGAAGTTACACTGAGGGTATCCAGTTCCTCTGTACTTATCTCACTGCAGTGTCTTGCATACCTTGCTGACCTTTTACAGGAAAAGTGAATAGAATGCTATACCAATTTTTCGTATGCTTTGCATATTGAATAAATAACACTTTTTAACAAAGAAGAAAATATAAAACATTTTTTGTAAGCTGAATTGTCACAGCTCATGGGGGAAATCAATAGAAGCATAATCAATAAGCAAGGCACCCTTGTGCCTTGTCCAAGCAACAGAATTAAGATTGCATGTTTGCTCTTCTTCAGCTTCATGTCTGGAAGTGTTTTTACCTCATTCATTCAGGAGTCTGCATACAAGACCTCAGGAACTAAGCATGCACTTCTGTATCATTTTTCAATAGCTGCTGTCGTGAGAACATGAGAGGTTCTCTTGGTCCAAATGGCCACCAATTGCTTCAAATGGCAAACAACTAAATAACTCTGTTTACCTGTAAGTGAAAAAGAAAGGGCAGCAAGACATGCCCTATCCTCTTGCCAGCCTCTGATGTGGCTAGCTAGAGTTGGCAGCATCCAAAGGAAGGTGTTTTCTTTGAACTGGCAGAAACTGGAGGCAGGGGAGGGTCCTTACGGATGCTAAAAAGCTTTAGCAGAGAAGTTTTCAGCTCTCTGCTGCATTTTCTGAGAGTTCTGTCTTTCCCATGCAAACTATTAAAAACAACGCTATGGGTTTTGTAAACCAACTTTGCTATCTTGCACCTGCAAATTGTTTTGTAGGATTGTTATGATATTGACTAGGGAAATATTTTGAAATGGGTGTTGTGAGAATTGACCAATCGCTCTGGTAGGTAGCTAGCTAGAGGTCCAATAGCCTTTTGCCATTCAAGTAAACTTCAGGCGAACTAACACATATAAACCCGTCTATTATTAATAATTG
>QWTY01037770.1:0-14541 GCA_008033365.1 Pseudorectes ferrugineus
AGAAGTGCCATGTTTGCAGAGTAACATTATCTTCCTCCCTACCATCAGTCTGAAGAACCTGGTGCATTTTTCTGGTGTTTGGTGTTGCAAAATCTACTTGTACAGCCTACAAAAGGAAAATAGACTTTAAGAGAAAAAAATGAGTAAAGATTGCACTTAAAATGACATGTGAGGCTCTGCTGAAACCAGACAATAATAAGGTAACTTTGAAAAAAGGCAGTGGGTAGGATAGTCTCAACATCAGAAGAGTTTAATAAATTGCCTAGCCCCATTTCTGCTTTTGGTTACACTGGTGTATATGGGGGATCAGTGCTTTGAACATCCCAGAGCTAACTCCAGATTTATTCCATGTGCAATAGAGAGCAGGATGTAACACAACAAATATGTGGAAAGGAAAGGATATTGCCTTTCTTATCCAATGTCATTTCAAAGTTTATGCTTGAGACTCCATGGAAGACTCTAAAAAACCCCTCTAAAAATCACAGTCCTTGCTTTAGGACTGCAATAGTTGACTTCAGTTATACTGTAAATAAAGAGCCTTGAACAGCAAATCTCTTCATAATCAATGGCTTTGGTATATGCCCAAACAAAACCTCCTGACACCTACTTATGTTCAACTGCAATTTTTCCAACAGGTCCCTTCCCGTTCTCCAGGCTCCAGGCTCCAGGCTGGTGACAACGCAGCAGTGGCACCAAGTGCCAACCACACAGCCCGTTGTCACCTCCAAACCCCAGCAGTAGTCTCAGCATCACAAATGCTTCTCTCATCTTGCAGTAAAGTCAGCCAGCCCTGTGCAGCTTTCAAAATGAAGCAAGGTTGTAGGTACTGGTAAAATTACCATATACAGAGGTTAAACTCAGGGAGAAACTTCTCAGTCATAGGTGTATAAAGCACCCATGCTTTGCATCAAATATAAGTAACCAAGGCCATCTTTTCTGGACTACACACTCTGACCTTCTGAGAAGGCTAAGGAGGCCCTTTGAAATTGGACTGAGGGGTGCACAAGTCAGATAATGAAGTTTTTTCCTTGGAAATTCAATGCAGGAAAGGGCAGTTTTTTCTGAGGCTAGAATATCAGAAATACACAAACAAGAGACCTCAGTGATGTAAGGTGGCAGATTAACAACGTTTTCTGTGCATGCCTTTCCTTCCTTACTGGAATTCCTGGTAATATTTCCAAAGCCTTTTTTTCCAAAGTCATGCAACAAGTACATAGGTTAGACATAGATATTTACATGGGCAGGAATTTTGCAATAAAATGTTGCTATGAGACCAATATTTTTGTACAGATGTGCAAACACCATTATGAACATAAATTAAACATGGATTCATTTCAGTGAATTCATTATTTTCTGATCTCCTCGTGTGTTTGTCACTAAACAGGGAACCATGGTCTGAATGACCTCAGACAAACAGTTGAAAGTGTAAAAGTTGGATGAGTAAATAGCTGCTTTTTGTGAATAGAAGTTAATTTTTTATTATATAATTGCGTGCAATAAAAAAAGTGCGACTGCTTCAAAGGACCAAAACCAACTCTAAAAAGACCACACAAAGATTGGGAAAAATACTCTGTTTATGAATAACTTGCTCTTATTATATACATCTGATAAAAAACTAGTTAGCTAGCACTAACATTTATAACAATAAAATTTACAAGAATTCATTCACATTGTAAATGTAGATGCACATAGCTGTAGGTGGCCAATATGCATTTGCTCTCACAAGAATTTTGTGCCTTCATCACTTCCATGGATATCTAAGACATCTGTATGTTGATGATTATCGGCAGCTAACTAACACAATCTCAAAGTTTTAGGGACCCAACAATGAACCAGCCAATCTTACTTGTGGTTTGCTGTGTCAAGATTTTTTACTTGAAAATTTAAGTTTGTGTTGCACTGGTAAATGTCTTTAAAAAAAAAAAAAAAAGGGAATTTTGTCAATATGCGATTAAAAAGGAAAGGACTGTAACAGACTAAACCACCCATTACTTTATGGTTCCTTTATAACAGGAGCCTGTTTTATCTCAGCACAGCTTTGGTACCCTGTTTGTAATTAAAGAGACAGCTCTGTGAGATTCACATAACCATATCAAGAAAACAAGTATCTGATAAATATCAGTATGCCATTATTAGGCTCATTTAAGGTTACTGATCAGCCTCACCTTTTCCTTTAAGATTATTAACAACATTTTTTTTTACTTTTTTTTTGAGATTTAGACTAATTTGAAGTGAAATTCTGTCAATATTGTCCCCTGCATTACAAGAAAAAAAGGACTTTAACTGAATGAAATATAAGAGCCGAACACTATCACAAAACTTTGTCCTATGAGCACAAACCCTTGCTGCTCTGAGGGTATACCTAACCCTCTCTAGGGTTTCACAGGTTTCAAAGAAATGAGGTATATGGGGAGGCACAGGAGTGGGAAGGAAGGAAGGAAGGAAGGAAGGAAATGGTGTCTTGGCTCCTGTGGGTTTTGGCCCAGGAGATTCAACTCACACTGGCTGGTGAATAAAACCTCGCTGTTCATTTCTAGTTTTACTACAAACCATAAAAGCCTAATTTTCAGTAGTTTTACTCTCCATCTCCCATCCAAAATATTGTGTGTGAGATTTAAACAGTTGGGGAAACTTTTTGTCTATTACACATAACAAACAGGCTGGCTCAGCTGTCAAAATATTTTGTTTCCTTGAAAGGAATTAGTATACAAAAATATTATTACACTCTGAGTAAGAAGATGGGGAGGAAAATTACAAAGATCATTGATAATTACATTGAAATAGGGAAACATGTAATTATGAATCAAAAAACACCTATAGAATCACCCTCTACGTGATTTGCAAGGTGTTTACGAAATACAGCTAGAGATGGAAATGGATATAAGAAAGGTATGTACATAGTTATAGCTGCTTTTCACATAAATTGTCCCCTTCACAGTGATGTGAAAGAGCACAGCTGCCTCAGTCGTCCAGTGCCTTTCCCTATTAGTCATTAGGGATAGATAGAAGGATTAAATCTTACACAGTAGCTTTTCTCGGTTTCCTCCTTCACATTTGATTAAAAAAAAAAAAAAAAAAAAATCTGTTTTTAGATGGAAGTTTTTGAGCATAGAGATCTGGTTTGAGTGCTTTGAGGACCTTACTGCAATGCACCACAATTTTTTTAGGTATGTTTTCACCCATTTTTGTCACCTACTCTCATAAACTTTAAAAACCCCCCAGCAAAATAAACCAAAACCCCAACGCCATGGGATTTTCACAGGTTTATCTCCAATCAGAATTTCTGTGATAAAATTTAGATGTCTATTTTATATAATACTGCATGAGGTTTTCCACGTATACTTTCAATGAATTAAAAGCTGCTTCTGTGGTACAGTAGAAGCCCTGCGTGAAACACAGGCAAGTCACCTGAAACATGAAAAAGCTCAAACAGTAATAAAAAGGTCCATTAAGATCAGCTAATAATGCACTGAGGTATTGAGTAATACATCAAGTCATAAGAAGAATAAACACAGATTAAGTATAGCCTTTAAGTCTAATGACATCATGCCTCAAATTATAACACAGATAAACAAACACCAGAGCTCAATCATGGACTACTTTATCATTGCTTAAACTGCAATAAACAAAATATTCCTTGTGTGGAGCAAGGCAGACAGCAGGGATTCCAGGCATAGCCTTGCAGATGTTCTCAAGCAAAAAGTTATATTTTACACAAGCCAGCATTCTAGTTTTTCCTTGTTTGCTTTTTGTTGGTTTTAACCTTTCCTAAATATTTTTATATTGATGTAGGAGACTTGAGTCATTTATAACCAATCAAGAAACAGAATACTGACAATAGTCACACATTATGCTTTATTTCCTGTATAGGAACCCAGATAGTTTTCAGTGTTTCATAAGGAATGCCACTGATATTAAAATAATTATGTGTATTCAAAAATTTGTTTCTCTTCAATATTAAGTCTTTTGTCCACGTGTGAAGCCATTACAAAGCAATGTGAGGGAGGGATTGAGCAGTTCTGTCCTTGATGTCAAAGCAAGTACTCTTATCTAATAGTTTCCACAATAATAACATAAAAGTGGTTTCCCCTTCATAAAGTCTGCAAGGCAGCAGCCATCTCACGTAGTAGAAACAAAGTATAGGCCAGTTTGATGAAAAAAGTCAGTACAATACATCCATAACAGAGGAGGAGAGGCCACTGGTGCTCTTTCAGCTGTATTAATCCAATGGTAAAGAACAGATCTGGGCCAGTGCAAGCTTCTGCTCAAGTTACAGTGACCCAACAGATCCGAAACTGGCTGAGTAGTAAGGGCTAAAGATAAAATTAAGAAAGGTAGCAAAAGGCTGGCATGTCCTTTTAATAACAGAAACTGTTATTTCTTTTCAGGGCTGTCATCAGCACTCTGGGAACTCAAGAGTTTTAAGCACAGACTCAGTGAGTAATGTTATGTACATTTGGTGCAACACCTAAGGGATGTTCCCTCATCTATTACCTTCCATGCCAACTGGAAATATTTACCATGTCGGCCCAGATGAGCACTGAGGAAAGCACACGTTCAATCACTGTGAATTGGTTCTTAGGGTTTTTTTTTCACAAACTCCCTTTAAAGTTCATTTCCATCCAGCTTCTCAGCTTTGGTGAGCACTGGGAGCCAGCTTGCTTTGCCAGGCAGGGAAATTCATATTTATTCCATTTTGCTTCGATGAACTTCCAATGGGGGTCATCCCTGCAAATGCCTCTAAACCTGTGCCACTGTTTTCCTTCTAATCCTCCCCCTTTGCCTTAGAGACAATTAAAAAAAGCTTAAGCAAGACTACCCACGGATGGAGTCCACTTTATTTTACTAGCCCATGCTATCCTTCCAGCTGTCAGCCCATCCTTTCTTTACACTAATGGAGGAAGGGGCTGCCTTATCCTGCTACCAAGGAACTCTAAAGAAACCCGCAAAACAGCAAATGAAGCCCAGAAGGCCTCACAGTTTTGTTTCATAGATGAAAACTGAGACCAGTACATGTCACTTTAGATTTATTTTTAAGTATTACACATGAACACACGTGACCTCCCCGTTACCTGGTGGTGTGGGACTGCTCCTATCTCATCACAGGGAAATGACATAAATGAGAAAAGTGAAATAGTTTGCTGATTGAGTTGCTGAAAAAACAGAGTCCTGAATGTTTTAAGTTTTCTCCTCTGACTTCAGCAACAGTTTAGAACATCCCCAGGATGTAAAGAATTAACTGGATGCCACAAATATTAGCCATGTTGCATAGGCCACAGTGTGGTTAAAGGCAATAGGAATTAAAAAAACCTCCAAAAAAAACAACACGAAATTTTAGACATATTTGAGAACTGTGCTTCAAACAGAAGGGCTTTGCTACCCAAGTAGCTCCATATCTTCCCATAATTAAATGTTTTTAGACAGATATTGTATTAAAGAAAACAACAAAACTTTATCCATTCTCCAGCTAGCAGCTGATTACAGACACTTGAGTTCTGGGTTTGGCTTTGGAAAGATACCTGTGTAAGTAACATAACATCTTTGGAGTGATGAAGATACAAATAGAAATAGTTATAGGGAAAACCTCTCCTTGGAGCTCCAGATCAATTTTTTGGGCAGTTAACCAGCATTTGGACTACCAACTAGTGAGTTTGGCTTTTAATTATGTAACTTATAAGAAACACACTCTGCATATTCAAGTTCCTTTAATGAACACAAGGTCATCACTCCTGATTCTTCAGAAAAATCTGCTGAGAACTTTTGCTTTTTAAATGAATGGTATTAATTTGTATATTTAAGAAAACCAGTAACACCAGCTATAATTGTTGTAACACATATGCAGCCTTTATTAATAGTAGAAAAATATTTTTTGTAGCATTATAGAGCATTTTTGGCTCCTGTGTGTGTACACACATACCAAGAGACTATAAAGAACTGCTGCTGCTTCTCCAGCTATGTTGTACACTAGTTCAGGAGCCTCATTTGAAAAGACCTCCTCTCTTGGTGTCTGTGGTGTCAGATTGACAGAGGTCCATGAAATAGCATTGATAATTTGCAAACCTGCTTTAAAAACCAGGTTCCACTTTACACACACTGTTCCATGTTTGACTATCAAATGTGTTTGCTTTTTATCTATGTGCAATAACTGGGCAACACATCACAGAGAGCAGCAGATTTTTTGCAACATTTCATCATCTCTAACTAAACACATATAAAGTAAATTAAAACACCCAGGAACACATCCAGGCATTGAACAGCCTTCCCAATTTGTATCTTCTAAATTGAAAAATTAAAATCAGCTAAGCCTCTTAAGCAATTGTCCTGTCCCTCTCATCATTTAGTCTCATTCTTCATTTGCTTTCTTTCCCATCTCATGAAAGTATTTTCCTCTTGGTCCTATGACAACTTAATTTCCTTCAGTGTTTTTTGGGGTTTTGTTGTGTTTTGATTTCCTCCCCTTCCAGTGACAGGATGAGAAGGCCCCCTCCCACTCTTCAGTAATTAGAACAGTGCTTAAATGTCTTAAGATCTGTAAACTTGTCCCAACCCAGGCCTGAAGGCAGGTGACCACTGAGTCTGCTTCCTTGCCTTGGCAAGGTTGGCATTTGTATTTTCCTTCCATGAAAAGAAACTCAAGGCTGGGGCTGGAGACTTGCAAGGACAATCTCCAGCCTGGATCACCGGGAGATACACCTGCCAGCCTGTAGCAGCCACCATTGCTGGCAGTTTCCAAAAAACCCTATGGGAGTTGTAGTTCATTGTCTTCCTCCTCTGAAGGAGCAACGCTGACTACTAACACATCACATTCAAGGTGAGCATAAGTTTCCTTATTATAATCATACCAGATATTTTACAGCCAGTCATACTTAAACACCTGCCACCCTGTGGGTAGTGCCTGAACCCTTCCCAGAAGGGTCAGGCTGGGCTCACCACCTTCCTGCCCCTGCTTGCAAGGCCAGCCTGAAGCCACTGTTCACAGCTCAAAAAGTTTATGCAGAGTCCCTTTAAACTCAGGGTAAGTTCTGTCTGGACGTGTCTACTTGTAGCACCCATTTTATATATTCGATCCAAAATACCTTTTTCTGGCACTTTGACTTGATGTGTACCCTTGTGTTTTCCCAGAGACACGAGGCTTCACGGTCAGAGCATCACAAAGTGCCTCCAGATCAAGTCCTGCATGCTGACAGATCATCAGCTTGGCTTTAATCACCTTTCATTATGGCACTCACAATCTTAAATGCTTTTTTTACTCCTCAGTTATTCACCAGGCTTAGACTGTTCTGCAGGTCTCTGTGTCATTGGGTTTGAAGTAATTTATTATCAGCAATATTCAGTCAATTGTTTTTTAATCTTGACCTGCTAGACTGCAGGATAGTATTTTAATTTTATCTAATTAAGACTATTTTTCTCTTTTGGACATCCCTACTACAGTTTAAGGAGCATCTTTTCACCTGTAATAGATTCCTATGAGGATAGTGCAAATACTGTTCCTAGTTATCCTGGATTAAAATATAACAATACGACTCATTTTCTGATTGATACCATGCTTATACTGTTAAGCAGAAGCTCCACCACACAAAGGTCTATTGAATCAAGGTGAAGATCACTGGTAAGGACTGATAGAGAAATTATTGTATCTGCAGCTTCTAAATGGGATAAAATACCATTCTATATGGACCAAGCTTCTTTAAAAGGATACAGTTTATTTTTTTTTCTGATGAAAAGTGGCCTAATTATTGACCTCCCTGCCTTGACAGAGCAAGACAATACATTTTTCTAAGTTTAACTGTAAAAGCCCAATGATGTGTAAAATGAGCCTTGAGTAAGATTATTAGATGCTATCAGCTTTTCAAAGCGAGTGTGTGACAAGATCTGATAATGCGTTGAGGATCAATGCATCTGTCCTTCTTGCATCTCTGCTCTCCTGGAGAGAAAGCAACTGTCAGACCTAGTGAAGAGATCACAGTTGCTCAGCAACAGTAACAACACAAATATGCTCCTGGCATTGGCTTGGCAGCAGAAAAAAAAAAATAATCTGTTGAAATAATAACCACCGATAGAAGAGAGAAGCAGCCACATCACACAAACTTAACGCTGAAATATTAGCTGCACTTTCCGTCAGAAATCCTGCTACAGATACAATCACCGCATGGCAAAGTGTATTCAGAGGACAAATATCACTGTTATGAAAAACATGGAATAAAGTGTGAGAATAAATGAGGAGAGATTAATTTGAGTTCTGTGGCAGTTATCCATAGAAATTACTACATTACCTACAAATTATAACATGACCCAGTAGAATGCCACAAAAAAATTCTTCCATTAAGTGTACTGGATGTTTTAAATAACCCATAAAAAGATCATAATTTGTATTAGATTATGTAGGGCTTTTTCCTGAAGGATCAGTTGCCACTTTGAGTTAAGCACACTAGACTTAATTTAATCAAGCCACAGGAGCTTGAAACCCTCTGGACTAATAGCTAATTCACATTATTTGTCATCTTGATTTTGGGCAATTGCTTGCCATTTTGTAATTTGTGAATTGCAGGCTGATGAACACGAGCCACCAAGAGCCTTCCTCTGTGTTGCTTAAATTCAAAAAGCAGGAATTACTGGACAAATCTCCATATGCAAATCAAACAGGTGAAAATTAAGTGACCTAATATAACAAAGGAAAAAAAAGAAATTATTTCTTTCAGTAGTCTTTGTTTGTCTATCCTTAACTACTAGCTTAGAGAGGTGTAAATTAAAAGTTGAAATGATTTATTTCAAAAATGAAATCAAGCGCATGGCTAATTTTCCATTTCTTTATGTACTTTCACTTCCTGCTTTCTTCCTTTCCCGTCCCCTTGAAAGGGCTATTTCAACAAGAGCAAGTAAATGTCTATAATTGCAAATGAAAATGTTAATATAACATTTACACAGTTCAACAGCTTCAAAGCTGTTTCACTGAATGAATACACCTAAAAAAAGACTTAGAGGCAGGGGGCAAAAACCCAACAAATTGCTACTTCAGTGGGAAATTTTGCAGTGAAACCTTAAATGCAGAAACAAAAAAAGAAAGGGGAAGGAAAAAAACAAATCAAAGTCTCATCATCTACCTAATTCAAACCATTTAGGAGCTCTGTGCCTAAGCCAAGGATTACCAGTGATACCATCTCCTTCAGTATGCTGTGCTTAAAGAAAGCATCCTGCTTATTAAAAAGAGAAAAAAGTTTAAAGCCAAATAATTCAGGCTTGCATAAATCTTTAATAGGAGCTACCCTTCCAGGATTGGCTGCACTTTCTTTTCTCTGCCCAAGGGAAACACAATATGCCTTAGAAAAGAATAATAGTAACTCCATCTTGTGTGTTATATGATATCTTCCAGTAATCCAGAGGATTTTGCCTTTGTCTGTCATAAACAAAAGGCCACCCATACATAATGTGTCCAGGCTTTTTCAGGCTCCTCACCTTAGCAGGTGACACTCAGGAGATGGATGGGGAATACTTAGCCCACCAGTTGCTGCAGGCAACTTTACTCTCATGGCAATTTAGAAATGGAAAAAATGACCCAAGAAAAAAGCACAGATTCTCCCTGTGTAAGAACAAAGCATTATTTGCACCCTGCAGTTGTCCTGATTTTCCAGAGATCTTTAAAAAAGTTATGCTACTGGTCCAAAAGCACATGATTTCCTGATGTTGTTCTATCTTGACTGGGGGTGCTTTGTGAGGTTTTATTTGTTTGTTTCTACTGATAAGGAAAATTTGCTTTTAACAAATTTTAACAAATTTGCTTTCGTACAAATTATCTGTACAAACTAGAGATTGAAATAGTTTAGACAGAAGTTTAAAGCCTTAAGATTGGCGCTTAACATTTAAGTAAATCAGTAGCAACGAATAATAAATGCCTATTCTCCTACTGCAAAGAAAACACCTGACATGCTCAACAAACTACCATAACAGTTCATTCAGGAATACGGCAAGAAGTGTTGTGAAATCTAACAAAGCATCAGTGTCCAAAATAAGCAGAACAATAAAGAGGGAGGGGGCCATATCTTTTGAAAGAGTGAGGACGGCAACAGCAGGAACAGAGCAGCCCCTAGGCGTGCCACCCAGCTGGAGTTTGGCCAGGAACCTGCTTTGCAAACCCAAGGTTTTCCAGCCAGAAAACCACAGTGCTCCTTTGAAAACAGGGAGTTTAAATAGTGCTGGGGCAGACCTGGTCTGATGGCAGAGCAGAGGGGCAAGCAGGGGCACTTTTTCTGCAATGAACAGGACCTGCTAGGGAGGGATGCTCTCAGACCAGTCTCCAGGCTACAGGGACACGTGTGGCCAGATTATAGCATAGAGGAGTCCCTGAGAATTTTTTAAAATCAATTTGTGTACATGTGCTAAGTAGTAATTGGTGTGAAATGAGGCTTCATGGGTCTTTTGTTGACTAGCATTGAATGACCTGTTAAATTTTTAGTGACGGGCACTGGCTATCAGATGGCAGCTACAGAAATTGAGGCCCGTCACCCTCAGCAGCTTCATGGCAAGTGCAAACGGGCATTAATTGGAATAGTTTTTCAAGCCAACAACAAGATAAAGCTTTAGCACAAGTAGTACTTGTAACCTGTGACAATAAATCATTTTGCTGCTTAACTGAGGGTGGAGGGATTCTGTCTCGTTTGACAAAAACATGAAGAAAAGTGATGTCATACTGCAATCTCCAAAGGTTACCGTGAGCTAAGTTACTAACAGCCTCTAATATTTCGAGGAGAAAATGAGTATCAAAATCCAGTTTTGTTTAGTTAATAAGTATTAATGATGGCACTAAACCCACACCACTAACAAACTTGGATTGGACTAAGTATATCTCACATATTGCTCATAGAATTGTATTTAAACATTTACTCTTCCTACAGCATACTGAGATTTCTCTAGGATATTACATCCACTGTAAACACATGCAGCAAGCAAACATCTTTCAGGATAGCAAAGGGGAACAAAAATCCCAGGTATTTAGCATGCCAAAATTCTCAGTGCTACTGTAAGGATGCTTGTGAAAGCATCACAACCCTAAAGCCACAGGCAGCAAGAGTGCAGTGAAGTCTATCATGCTGCCTCCCAGCGCCACCATTTTCCCCATATCCTGCCTGTACCCTCGCACTGCAGCCTCTCCCAAACATCGTGTTTCTGCCCTTACTCAGACTTCTGCACTAAAAGTATCTGGCACATCCTGAGCTGCAGCTGGTGGAGGGAATACAGTGAGGCAATGGTATGTGTGCAAATGCAGTTACAGAGCTGACTTTGTTCCAGGGCAGTCCTTGAGCTTTAATCTAATCAAAATTGTGCCAGCAGCCTTACTGGGCAAATATGTTGCTTGGTGAGTACTGTGAAACAGGCACCCAGAGCTGACCTTTCCATCAGCTCTAAGATGGGTCTCCGAGGAGCCAGCTTTGTTGCATACAGGGGTTTTATGTTTGAACACTCTGAGATTTCAGGAGCATAAATAGGGCCATAATGGCTACCTGTCTATGAGGATGCCCAGTGAGATGTGGGACTTGCAGCTATCAGCATCCTCCTCTGGCTGACTGATCTACTCCACTAGGTTTATAGTTCATTATAGACCTATTAGCCACCAGTAACTGCATGTATCCCCACTGAAATATTGCACTATTCAATATTTACTTTTCCAAGAGAAAGTACAAATATAAATTAATTTGACATTCATAACATTTGGAATATCAAGTTTGGCATGGTTGGGGCTAATTCCATGAAAGAATTGAAGTATCACAGTACTAACTGTGACCTATAACTACCTGTTTAACTCCCATGTTCTTGATCCTCAAGCAGAGCCCATTACTCAAGTCAGGCCTGCAGATTGTCTAAACAACCCCAGTGCCATGTATTACTTCTTTAAAGAATTGGTTTTAATACCAGCAATAAAGTCATTGCAGTGGACTGTACCGGCTGCTCTTGCAGGGAACCAAGTACATTTCTGTGCCAAAGGCAGAGTTAGCTCTACTAGATCAGCAGAAACATTTGTAGGACTTAGCCTCCTGCCCTCCTACTCTCTTCTTTTCCTCCCCTAAGCAACATGATGGGCCACTACTTTTGGATCAGAGGAACCCATTTATTGTGAGCCAATTAAAAGTATGAAAGTCCTGTCGTTGGTTTCAGATGGATCAAGAAAGTGAGCAGTCTCCAAAGTACCTGCCTTTGATGATTACGTGGCTCAGGATTCACCTCAAAGTCTATAGTCTGAGTGCTATATCAGAGGGCATAATTTTATCAGCATGTGAAAAACAGACCTTTTGAAAAAATTTTTAAGGTACAAAAAAATTAAGTCTTACCCCTTGAGCAGAAGAAAAAACCCCAAAAACTAGAAGCAATTAACCTGGTGTTTTCTATACTTGCACAATATTAACCCAACTCTGTCAGAAATCTTTCACTTGCCCAACCCTCTGATCTGTTCTTCTGCGTTGCCCAAGTCCATGCCCTGATAATCCAACCCAATGTAACCAAAGACTGACACTGCCTTGTGAGGCAGACCTGCTGCCCTGTTTGCTGTGTGCTGTTTGGCAGCTAACTCTTCACCTAAGACACACACTATTGCTTTTGTTCCCTGATCGATTGACTGAACCTTTTATAAACAGGAGTAGGGAACTCAAGATTGTCTTGCAAAGGTTCATGGCATGAACCCTTGCATACATCCAGGGATATGCCACTCCACACAGACTTTCTTGCAAACACAAACACTCACATAAATGCTTACAGAAAATGTTACTGAGGTGAGTTCATCACTTGCTATTTTTCTGCACTATTTGTCTTGTTCTTGTATCAACTCCCATTTGTCACAAGAAACCTAGGAGGCACTGCAAGCTTTTCAAGGCCAACATGCACAGTGCTGGTTACGTGACAGGCAACCCACAGACATTACCAGAATGCAGGCTTTTTCTTACTTTTTTAAAACCATTGTTGTATCATATCGAGAAAGCAACTATATGTCATCATATATTAAAAAAGAATACTAAGGGATCAAAATGAACAAGGATGTTTATAATGCTTACTGTTTTAATATTTCTTTCTTTTTTTCCCCCCTCCGCGTTAATTCCCAAGTTTCATTGATGGTTTGCCCTGGATTTCAGGGATCATTCCAGTGAGTTTAGCCTGGGCACATTCCAAGGTACAGGCTGTGAACTCCTTCAGGAAGAAGCTAGGGTTTTCCTTAGTGTAATATAGTTTATCTAGCAGCCAGACTAGAAGCAGGATAAGGATGGCAGACCCCTTACATCTGAAGCAGCATTACTACCCTGTTGTAAATATCCTCACATACTCTTCTGGTGCTGTGTTTTGAGGTTCAGCTCTCTCAAAGCCATGTCATAAGGACAGCGACCTCCTCGGGAAAATATTTTAGGAGGGTCAGTTTTCTTTCTCCTGGCTTTGAAAGAAGTTACAGTACAGGACTGCAGTACATGACAGCATCCTCCTTCTTCACAAGAAGGATATTTTTCATGGAACTGATAGAAATTTTTGGTTTGCTTCATGTCAGGATCCTCACACACCTCTGGTTCCCCAGCAAATTTACCATCACTTACACATCCCACAACACTGTTTTCCATGTTTCTCCACTGCAAGGACCAATTCCTTTATGCAGTTTAGCTGCATCCACAAACATTATCCAGAATTTACCCTACTACTTTAACAAGCTCAATTCTTTTGATATTTAACACCTTAGAAATTCCCGTTTTGCTAACATTGAACAAAATACCAAGAGAGAATGTTGGCCGTTCAAGCTAAAACCAAAGCCCAAGCCATTCTGGATCAGTCAATGTTTTATTTACTCAGCAAGAGAAATTGTTTAATACAAAAGCATAATTTCTTTGACCTATTTGCAAAACTCAGGTGATCCATGACCAGTCAGATATCTTAATAAAACTTAAGGCAGTCATTTTGAAACCACATAGAGGTAACACATTTATTAGATATTGTTAAACACTTTGGTTCATCACCTGTGAGGAAGGTTCTGTTTAGCATGAATCATTTTAGGTACCTAATTACCACTTTCCATTATCCACTTGGTACTTCTCAAAATTTCAGCACTCAAGCCTGTCCATGCACTTTTTTTCCGTTGATTTTTAGTCAATAGTATTAGAAGTTCCTTTACTCCACTCAAGGATAGGTCTCATTCCAGAAGAATATTCTCATTGCTGTAAAACCCAGGTTTTTTATTTCTGTGCCAACACTTTTTCTTTTAGAGCTTACATCACTATTTCTAGCACTATGTTGGCTTTGATATAGTTGGGCACAATTACTCTATAAAAACCTTTAGAAGCTTTCCTTAGCTACATATTGCTTCTACACCCAGCATTGACATGCCTGTAAAGGAATTGTCTGAGTAACTGGCATTGTCTTCACCCTCTTTGTAACACCACAGAATTGTAGAGTCAATTAGGTTGGAAAAGACCTCTGAGCTCATCGAGTCCAACCTATGACCAAACACCACCTTGTCAACCAGACCATGGCACAGAATGCCATGTCCAGTCTTTCCTTAAACACCTCTGGGAGGGTGAT